>CAOKZL010003126.1:0-124546 GCA_948472985.1 Iguana delicatissima
CGGAAATCCATAGGATCAGCTGGAATAGAGCCCCACTCTTTTCCAGCTCAAGTTTTATTTATCACATTGTTAACAGACACACTGCTGTCAGTAAATGGACACTAGAAGTCTGTGTTTCTCCAGACCACTCCACCATTTTCCCTGTGCTGATTCTGCTAAAAACAACAACAACAACAACAACAACAACAACGCTTCAGAGACAGAGGATGAAGAGGAAAGGGGACCTGAGGGGAACATTTTGTTAAAAGGAGCTTCTTTATCAGACACTTTGTTAATCAAAATATGTCTGTATACTATATTTATTTCTATATTTGATTATTCACAGCACTTGTACATATTTTTAAAACCTGAATGTATTAGTTGTGTGGTTTTAGACCCCATTGTTTGTGAACACTAGTATCCCTTTCATGATGTGACAGAAAGAAATGCAAAGAAAAGAGATGTGATAAGTCAACTTATATGCCAGAGTGGAAAAATACAGGAAGAAGTGGTTCAAGCTGGTCTATAGAGGTTGTATAACGAGGCAGGCCTGCACACTGTAGCAAAAAAGGTAACATAAGATAGGAGACCAACCAGAGTCAAGAGAAGTTGCTAGAAGGTTTGTTGAAAAGTTATAAAAGAGCTGTGTGAGTTGTTTTGTGTGTGGCACCTGCTTTGTGAGCTAACACCAGATTGCACCTGGCTGCTCAGACAAAAAAAAAAAAGCTGTCCCTGTTGTGATCCCTACCTCGGTGCGGTGATTGGCTTATTGTGCAGGACAAGCGAACTCTACATTTGAGCAGCAACACTCTTCATATTTGGTCCTGTATGCCATATGAGGAAAGACTAAGCATAGGTTTATCAATGCCTCAAGCTGTCACCCAAGGACTGTGTCTTAAGATGGATGTCAATGCCTGCATGGTATGAATGAATTCTGGTCTCTCAGCAATGTCACAAGATTTATTATTATCATATATAGTATTTACATGTTGGTGACTTGGTTTGTGCATTTTGTAATTCATTTCATTGGGCCGCCGGTCATTTTACTTTTACTATGAAGGGAAGAACAAACTAACAAAAATCCCTTTATTCTGCTACTCATATACAAAATTTCTCTTTTATATTTGAGGGCTAAATTGTAAACTGTTTTCAAACTAGTACAGTTATGTAATCCCATCAAGCAACCCTAATTGTAAGGTGTTTTTTTTTTCAAATTAGTACTGATAATATGTATTCCCATAAAACAACTCTAAGAATTGTACCTCTGTCTTCTGTGAGCTGGCTAAAGAATACAGAATTTCTAATAGATGGGGGACTGGCATAAAAGCTGTGTGGTAAAACTATACCAGAACTGTTCTTGTGGAGCTCCTGTTCTATGGGTCCATTTACTTGGAGAAAACAACTTCAAGCGACTTACAAGAAGATAGGTAGACATAAGGCAGATAGAGAAAGAATTGGTAATAAGATCATGATTCAAAAGGATCTAGACAAAGCTGAACAGTGTAATGAAAAACTAAAAACAGAAATTCAACAGAGATGAATATAAAGTCTTGCATTTAAGTGCAGAAAAGCAAATACACAGGATAAGGAAGACCTGGCTTGTACGTGTGAAAAGGGCCTTCGTGCAATGTTCCATCAATGTGATGTGGCAGATTAAGAAAAGCTAAGCAATCTTGCATTAACAGAAGCATAATGCCATATTTGGAACAGTGTTCCCAGTTCTAGGTGTCTCATTTTAGACAAGGTATTGACAAACAAGAGTAGGTCCAGTGATGAGCAACCATGAGAGTGAAGCTATGCAAATCAGGTCCAATGAGAAATGACTGAAAGAGCTGCACTCTTCCCTGCATCCACTGATCTCATCAATCTCATGCGAATTATCAGGAGAATATCTACTAGCAAAAAGGCAAGCTCCAGAAGAGGGTGGCATTCTTTACCACCTCTCTGATGTCAGATGGGCATAGGGGATAAGATTGCTCTACCATTCAAAAAACCTTTAACACACATTAGTAGTAAGGAAAATCCTCCAGTCCCAATTCAATCAATCAATTTTCAATCAAAATATATCCAGGGTAGAACACAGTGAAACCCTCTTTCCTTAAATATTCTTCAGATTTAACCTCCTTTCAGTAATTAATGAAAGGAGATCATGTTATTAAAAAAAATCAGTAGAACATATTTCCCTACTTCACAGATGCCTATAATATATCCATTTATTAATTAAGCCAGTCTGCCAGATTTTTTCCCTGCCACTTCTTCAAACACAGGAGAAAATTACTTTTCCAGTATGTTGCCAGTAATACTCTAAACTCCAAATGACCATTTAAAACATTTCTGCTTACTTATTACAGTACATGTTAGATTGGATAGTATCTTTTGGCAGCAGAATCTTCAGTAGTGAAATTATAATACTACAGAACAAAACATTACCAAGATATCCCATAGGAGAGGGGATGCTTTGTGCCTTACGTTTTATTTTTCAAGTACTATTAAAATATATGCATTAAAAGGGTCTATAGCCAGGATCCTCATTGCAATTCAGGGATTATCCTAAAGCCAGGATGAATACTGAATATGATGATTAGATGTAAAACAGATGTCCAAAACATCAAGGTCTTTGTTTACTCAAAGTCAGAACACAATATGGAGCTCTGTGGAATTTAGCAGTTCCAAAGTGATATCAGGGCATGTTTATATTGAAAAGGATTCCACCTTAACACATCAGTTCACTCTGCAGGCTTCCTTAAGGTTGCCATCAATATTACTTTCTGACAAAATGAGAGCCTGTGAGCATGGCTGAGTGTGCCTAATGCTACTCTGCACCCTAATTAGAGGTAAATAGGTGTGCATTTTTGAAGAAGAGAGACAGCATAAAAGAGAAAGGAACACATGAAAGCCCTAACAGCTTTCCTTTTCTGCTGGAATTAAATGCTAACCTTGAATCATACTATTAAATCCATCCTTATATAACAGATCAATATAAATAACCAAGAAATTCTGGGTAGCATCAGGGATTTATTTTTATGTATTATATTACTAGCTTTTTAATGAATAACTGCACTCCTAATGAGCAGATAGACTACCAAGAAATCCGGGGATTAGAGTTTGAAGTTATTAAAAACAACAACAACAACGCTCTGCACTTTCCTTGTGCTGAAAATGCATTAAATAATCTTGATTAGGAATACTTTTTAAAATGACTAAGATTTGAGAGTCAAGCAAGAGCGAATGACTATGGGAAAGAAACAGTGGGTGGGATCCACACTGATTTAGCAGAGCTGGTTCACCCACGAGACAGAGCGAACCCGTTACTTCAGCTGGCAGATGGTAAGAGAGGCAGCAAGAATTGGAGGAGAGAAGCGTGTGTGCTGTATGGCATGCCCGAGACCACCTCAGCTAGTCATCTACTTTCAGGTGTGATGGAGAAGAGTATCCTGATGCCAATGTTGAATTAAAATTCAACCACCAGCCTCGGCTACTTTTGTACATGAAGTGAGCCTTGCTGTTCTTCACTTCAGACAACAAAATCTCTTGGCCAAGCCTTGTTAGTCATTTTTCATTGTTGTTATATGCCTTCAAGTCAACTCCACACTTAGAGTGTGATGAGATTTATTCAGAGAAGATTTGCGCTTGCCTTTCCTCTATGGGTGAGAGAGCTTGGCTGAGCAGGGATTTGGATCCTTGTCTGCCAGAGTCCTAGTTCAGCACTCAAACAACTACACTGTGTTGCATTTCATTTATTCTTTAGTCTCCTTGAAATCAACCAGACTTAATCATGACCAGCTTGTCCTATTAATTTTAATTCACTTTACTATGGCTAAGGGCCTTTCCGCACTACACTGTCATAGTGCTATTATTCCACTTTCAACATTCTGTAGAACCCTGGGATTTGCAGTTTAGGGAAGGGCATTTAGAATTCTCAGCCAGAGAGCTCTTTGACCTCAGTAAACTACAAACCCCAGAATTCCACAGGATGTTGAAAGTAGAACAATAGCACTATAACAGTATAGTGGGGAAGGCCCTAACTTACACAGGATCAAACAGAATATTATACTGTGTAAGTATTGTTCTTCTTGGTCTCTGTGACTCACGCAAATGAAGTATATTGCTCCTGCACAGTGCATCTTTCAGAACCTTCTAGAGCTATAATGTAAGCATTTTGGCAGTAGCCTCTCCTCCAGTGGCACATATGACCAGCCATTTTCCTGCTCAAACCTTCAGTTCCTTTTTGTCGGCCGCAGCAACAGCATCAAAATGAACAGTTAGCTGTGCATTTTGGTACAGATCATAGGTTTTCGTGACTCAAACAGTTTACTCCTTCTCAGCTTTCATTTCTCCTTTGGCTACAGTCCTTTTGGTCTCTATTATGCCATTGGAATATTTCAAAAGTATTCCATCTGGAGCTAAAATCCCTACTACTAATGACCACTTCCATTGCTTTATGTGCCTGAGAGAAACTCGTAACATCAGGTCCTGTTTGTGCTGTAAAGTGAAGACACCACATGCCTGCAAAAATTTTTCATTGTGCCTAAAGGCCCTCCTATACAAGCAAACTTTGACTTGTCTGGATGCTCCTTTCATATCTGGCTGATCCATATGCCTCCTCAATGCCAACTCCTCTCTCTGTTTTGCAAACTGTGGCCAAGCAGCCATCCACAGAGGCTACTGTGGCTAAAACGACCAAGTGCCCTGCATCTGATCCTGTGGTTGGTACAGAGAATTCAAAACGTGATGCCCCCCAGCTCAGTTTCCCTTCAATGCTGGGGCACTCTCTCAATCCTGAGTCAGTTTCAAAGTGTGCTGAATGCAAATGCCATAATAAGAAGTTGTCTAAGGATTCTTCCCAGCTTCAGTTGCCACCTGTAGTGGTTTCTATGACCGCATCTGGCCCAGCCTCTCTGGACCACTCATCACCTCCTTCACCTCTGGCCTGAACCTCTCAACCATCCACACCACATCAGTTCCTGCAAGCTGTGCAGGTCTCTGCGGTGATGGATGTGGAGATCATTGATTCTCCTTCCTGTCATCTTCAGTATTCTCTGAGCCTTCCAGCTAAATCAGAGCCCTGATCGTCTTCTCTGTGACACACCTTTCAAGAGAGGTACCTCTTCCACTCCCTCCAGCAGTTCGACATGAGCCTCCATCCAGACACTCCTCCCCAGGTTCTTCTGCCTCTTCTGTTTCATCCTCCCACTCCATCTCATCATGAATCCAGATGATACCACCTTCCTCTAAGGCTGCTCAGTCCAGGCGGTTGGAACACAGACATTGCTGTTTGTCTCTGAGACATCATCAATACTCTTATCCCTTGGAAGCAGATTCTCTCTCTGAGGAGTGTGTAAAGTACTATGATCTCACCTACTTCTACTCTAGGCATTGTGATCCATCCCATAACCAATGCCTGTATGGATACTGAAATCGAAGTCCATTTCGGGATTGTTACAGACAAGAGATTCCATACCGCCATATGGCAAGACATGTTGATTCACCCTAACAGAGGAGGTCTACTCACTCATCTAAGCACTGTCATTGCTCCCATGCTCTGGTTCAGTCCCGTACTCTTCATGAGTCAAGGCTATCTCCAATGCCTACAAAAATTCAGGCTCGCCTTGCACCCACTACTTTCACCAACATGCATGGACTTCCTCTTCAGCCACCAACGTGCCAGTGGTTTCCCTGACCATTCGCTCCACTAATGTTTCAGCACCTGTGTTTCCTCTGCAACCCTCTCCACACCATATTGCCACTCTATTGATTGCTGCTCTTGCGGAGATCTCATCTCCATTTCCGAGGAGATCACGCTGTCACCTCTCTTAATCCTTTGTTTCTAGCGATTCAGACTCTGAGTCCGTCTCGTCATCCTCTGTGGTTGTTCAACAACATTCTTGGCAAGCATGAATTGGTATCACCAACAGACAACATTCACACCTTTGCAGAGTTACTGATTCAGATGGCAAAGTCCTTCCAATTGGACGCAAAGTCTTACAAACAAGAACCGGAGGACCCTGTTTTCAGGAGAATTCAAGCAAGGATTCCTACACCATATTATAAACCTCTCCTTTCAGCTCTTCTAAAAATTGCTCGGAAGTCTTTTTTTAGTATTTTATTTTTTATTTAAAAAAACAATAAAATTAATACATATTAAGTTTATATTGTTTACAGGTTTCAAGAAAAGATAATTTGCATAACAATAACAAATACCAAATTACACATGTTGCATATTACATTCTTATCCCTTCTTATTTCCATCTCATTTTATATCCTTTTAACTTCCTACCTTTCCTTAGTTGGAAAGTTTATTGTATATTTACTTAAAACTTCTTAACTTTTTTTGTAATATTTAGAGTTCATCCTGCCTCTTTCTGCACAATAAGTATTCTTGGTACATATTTACTTCCTGTCTAAGCTTTTGTTTGCCTTTATGCTTGCCTAAGCTCCCCCTCATCATAAATATATATATTTTTTCATCTTGCTACATAGATCACATTTATCTAGATTTATCCAGTCAATCTATAAGTTTTATGTCTTTCCAATTCTTCCATAAGTAATTTAGGAGAGGTTCCAATTCTTCCTTAATCTCATCAGATTTCTTTTTATCTGAGCTGTTTCAGAAACCTCACAGTTCAGATAACAAATGTTACTTTCTTTGTTACAATATGAATCAATTTTTACATTTTTAATATCTTTTCCATCTCTTTTATTCCCCTTACCATGCAAACCCCCTAAAAAACAAGATCAGCTTCCAATACTGTCCCCAAATTTTCACCTAAGATTAATTCATTAATTCAGTTTGTTGACCTTCCAGAATCGTATATATTCTTAAAAGCAAATTATTTCCAATTACACCATGAAATTCCTTCACATTAATTTGGTTTGTATCACTTTATATTCACTTTATATTCACACTTCCAATACACCAAGCCCTAATAGTTATTAGTTAATGAACAATACACAAGTCCTATTAATTGCTAAATGTTGAGTAAATAATGTTATTAATTAAATGATTCTCCTTGTACCTCCAATCACATACAGTCTGTTTCTATTTGTTACTATTTGTTGCTGTCTCAGCTCCCATCAGTTCATATTACAATCACTTTCTGGTTTCTTCCTTCATAGACTTTGTCAAGTCTTTGTTTTATACAGTGCTTGATTTGTCTTTTCTTTCTTTTGGTTCGTCATTTAAATGTGATTTAAATATAGGTGTCCTTTCCTAAAATCTTTATTATTTTCTTAAATGTCTGCTTGTAGAATTCTTAGAATGTCTCTTGAGATGAGTGTCTTTCAATGTGTCTTTTTTGCCCCTTTCTCTTCCTTCTTATAGTGTCCATTTAGTGTCTGTTTAATACAGTGTCATTTAGTGCTTATTCTATTGCTTGGTTGTATATTGCAATTTTTTAAAAAAATATTTTTATATTAAATATAAGTGAAGAAGAAAAAAATAACATATGAGAAATGACTATATACAAAGTATATACATACAAAGAAATAGCCAGAAGAAAAATTACATTGTACATTGCTTGGGAAAGAAAAAAGAAAAAAACATAAAAAGGAAAAACATACAAGTAATAACAATACTAACTAAATCAACATATATAGTAGAAAAAAGAACAAAGAAGGAAAAAGAAAAATGAACCTCCCAATATGATGAGGTCACAGGCTTAAATAATAAAATTTCAATAACAACCTTCCTAAGTTTAAAAAAGGAAAAAAAACATTAAAAAAGAAAATAAAAGGATTATAATATTATTAATAATATCTTAACTAGAGCTAAGTTATTCATTTCTAATTTTTTATATCATTTTCAACAGTGAAAACCTATAAGAAATAGAAAGGCATAGTCCCTCTCCTGACCTTATCAATGTCGCCAAGAGTTATTAAAAAAAAGATTTCCATTACAAACATATAAATTACATACCATAAAATATAATAAAGCAATAGGATACTATTATATTTAAAATACCAATTATATACCCCAAAGGCTTTTGGTTTCATTCCATCAATAACTCTAATTATGAATTCAAATGTACTCAGACCAGTTAACCAGAACCATAGGATAATTTATCAGATAGTCAGATATCAAATCCAGCAACACTTAAACCCCAGTTCATGATTGTAAGAAATTTTTCAACAGTTCCCAATTTTTACAGATTTTCCTATTTATTTTCCCATCTAATATATAGGTGAGCTTGTCCATTTCAGCAGTTCCAACCATTTTTTCCATCCACTCTTCTTTGGTGGTGGTGCAACTAGATCTCCAGTGTCTGGTGAAGACTATTCTGGCTGCAATGATCATGGTGCCAGAAGAGTCTTTCAATCTCTTTCTTTTCTTTTTGATCTAGTTTAAAGAGACCTAGTAAAAAGAGTTCTGGATTTAAATCAACCTTCATCTTTAAGATTTTTTGAATTTTAGATCTGAGCATACACCAGAATTCATAGCTCTGTTGCATCCCCACCATGTGTAGAAAAAAGTTCTACTTTCTCTACCACATTTCCAACAAAGATTGTTTGCCCCTTTATACATTCTGGCAATCCTATCCAGAAGAAGATACCATCTGTACATCATTTTTGGACGGTTTTCCTGCAAATCATATGATCTGATATATAGCCAATTATGCGTCCATATATTCTGCCACTCTTCCAAGAGGATATTATGCTCCACATCTTTTGCCCATTTTATCATACAGTCTTTCATGGTTTCCTCCTCCAAGTTAAGTTTTGAAAGCAATCTGTAAAGAGTGCACAGCAGATGTTTGTTACATTTATGCAAACATTCTTCAAATTCTGTTATTTGTAGAGCCACGTCACCAGTCTTCATGTCAACATTGAACCTTTCTATTACTGAGAGGTATAGAAACCATTGGATGTTAATTCCTTCTTCTGTTAATTGCTGTCTGCCTTTTAACTGATACGAATCTCCATGTGGTTTTAAAAGGTCTCTGTAAGTTGTCCAAGTACTATGTCTCTTCAATTCCTTTATGGAAAGTGCTTCCAAAGGGGAAAACAAAGATGGTATTTTGTTATATAGCAACAATTTTATTTCTCCCATAGTGCTTTATGAATCACATGGTTGGTGAATTATTTCTGAACTTTGGCCTTATCATACCATAAGAAGACACGCCAACCAAAATGTAGGTCATGACCTTCCAATAGTAAAAGTTTTAGGTTGTTCAACAAAATCCAAAGTTTCAACCATACTGGACAGGCAGCAGCATAATACAAATTCAGGTCTGGAACACTGAACCTCTCCCCTCCTCTATTTTTGGTAACTGTCATAGGTTTATAACTTATTCTTGGTCTCTCCTCCCTCCAAATAAATTTAATTACATCTTTTTTACATTGTATAAACCAAGATTTAGTTACCACTATTCGAATTGTCTGGAATAAATACAATTTTTTTTGGCAGGACAGTCATTTTATTTACTGAAATTCTGCCTATCAGAGATAGATTTAGTAACTGCCAGGCTTCTGATTTCTTTTGTATTTATTTCCATACTTTCACATAGTTATTTTGAAATAAATAATAAATCAGTTCGATACCTAAATATTTGACTTTGTTTATATAAGACAGACCTGATTTCTTTTCAAGAAGTTCTTTTTCTTTCACTTTAATGTTCTTAGTCAGGATCTGAGTTTTAGATTTACTAATTTTAAAACCAGCAACTTCTCCAAATTTATTTAACAATCTATTTGAGAACATTGATTTTAGAAATTGGGTCTTCCGAAAAAATTACCACATCATCAAATACTTTGGTTTTATATTCTTCTTTACTAATTTTAACTCCTTGTAATTGATTCTTATTCCTAATATTTCTGAGCACTACTAGAATAAGTAGCAAGGGTGATAGGGGAGAGCCTTGCCTTGCCCCTTTCTCTGTTTTGCATTTTTTTCTGTCAAGCCACTGTTAACAATTAGGCAGGCATATTTTTTTTTAAAAAATGTTATTAAAATTTTCAATTAAAAAAACAATAAAAAAGACCCTCCCCACTTCCAGACATCAATTTTCCCAGATGAATCTGAGTTTACTTTTCTTTCCATATAAACATTCAGTTCCATACATTGTCTCTATTTTACAACAATCATAAACTATTACTTTTAGCTTATATTTTACTATTTACATTTTATCTTTTATCACCTCATTTTATCTTCCTTCTTTCTCACAGCCTTCTTTCTTTTCCCCTATTTCATTCTTTTATCCAGTTCAATACCTCTCGCCATTCTCTTTCAAAGCCCTGGATTGGCTTATTTTTAAGTGAAAAAGTTAGCTTTTCTGTTGCTACCATATCCAGGACTTTGAATTTATTAGGCAGGCATATTGATCACTATATATAGCTTTAATCCAACTTCAGAAGTTTGGTTCGATTTTCATATATTCAAGCACTTTTGTTAGGAATCCTCAATTTACATTATCAAAGGTTTTCTCAGTGTCCAGAAAAGTCAAGGCACCTTTCTTCTCTTTGTGGAACTTGGAGTATTCTATAATGTTCATTATGGTCTTTAAATTATCTTGTATTTGTCTTCTAGGGAAAAAGCCATTTTGATCCTCATGGATGTAATTTGGTAGGACTTCTTTAAGCCAGTGTGCCAATATTGAAGCAACTATTTTTTTGTCCTCATTGAGTAGGAACTATAATTTTTACAAGAAAGACAACCTGCTTCTTCTTTAGGAATTAAATCTGTATTTGCCTCCTTCCAACTTTCAGGAATTCATCCAGATTGTACAATTCAATTTAGCACTCTTTGCATCACTCTTGATTTTTGAAACATCTCTAGAAACTAGCCATAAATCCATCTGGACCCAGAGCCTTTCTTGGTTTGGTTCTTTCAATAGCTTCATTCAGTTCTGTTAAAGATACTGGCTTATTCAGCAGTTCTCTGTGATCTGGTTGGATCTCAGAAATCAATTAAGACATTAAATATTTATCTACATCATCAACCTTATAGCGGGTTGTATTTGATATAAATTGGTAAAATATTTATAAAATAGTTTTTAAATCACCTTTCCATCATTAATTTTCTTTTCACCATCTTTGATTTCCAATATCAATCTTCTTTTCCTTTTCTTTATGCAATCTATATACCAACCTCCAGCCATTTGTTTGCATGTTCAAACTTGTTTTGTCTTATATACCATTCCCTCCCACACATTTCATTGATCATCAGCATAGAGTTGTTTCTGTAGTAGTCTTATATTTCAAAGAATTTCCTTATTACTTGAGTTTTTCTTCAAATCTGTTTCTAATTCTTTAATTTTTCCCAGTAGGTTGTCCATCTTTTCTCTCTGTTTCTTTTTCCATTCTGAGGTTTTTTGTATGAACAGGTCTTTACTGTGTCTCATACAATTAAATTATCCACTTCTTTGTCCAAATTTGCCTTGAAGAATTTTTCCAACTCCTTTTTACAAAATGTAGTTACTTTATCTTGATGCAGAAATAAATCATTTAGTCACCATCTTCTTTGTGTAGGATAGGATTTGAGAGTTACAGTTACTGGATTATGGTCTGAGAATGATTTTGCTAGTATTTCTACTTTACATAATTTACTAATAAGATCTCTAGAAACCCAGATCATATCAATCCTAGATCATGATTGATGGCTATTTGAAAAGTAGGTAAAGTCTTCCATATCAGACTCTTTAAATCTCCAAGCGTCAACAATTTGCAATTCCACCACTAAATGAAAAAAATTCTTTTGGTAGTTTCCTTTGTAGGTTCTTTAGCAGATTATGAGTGCTTTTGTCCAAATTTGGATCTATCACTCCATTGAAATTGCCTAGAACACAATAACTGTCACAATAGCATTTCTTAATGGCATTCTGCAGATCTTTATACAAGACAGAATCTTCTGTACAAGGAGCATAGATCCCCAGTTAGAAGTAGTAGTTTTCTGTCAAAAGAGGATTCAACTCCTATAAATCTGCCATCGTTATCAGCAAAGATTAACTTTGTGGATAGTGAGGATTTGACATACAGAGCAACTCTTCTTCTGCAGGGAGCTGCAGAAATGACTGTTTCTCCAGGTGGGAATTAGTCAGATATTTTCAGTCCTTTTGTTTGATATGTATTTCCTGGGGGCAACAGATGTCTAAATTAAGTTTTTAAAGATAGTGATGGTTTTTTTTTACATTTAACTACCAAGTTCAAACCATTCACATTCCAAGTTAGGATTGTATGCTTCATCCTCACTTAGTTTTAATAGAATTCAATTATTTGAGATCTAAATCAATAAGGCTGGTTTCTGAAGTTTTAATTTCTTCCATATTTTCATTTCCAGACCTCTTTAACTGTGACTCTAAATCTGTTGATCTTCTTAATCCAGAACTTCTTCCTTACTTAATAGTGAATCCGTACTTTTAAAGAGTCTTAGTCCTATCCAGATCAGTTTGGAATCTTCACAAAAACTCTTGGGCTTTCCCAAGGGAGTATAACCTATGCCTCTGACTGTTAAAAGTAAAAATTACTCCTTTGAGGTGGTCCCATCTAAATGTTATCTGGTTGGCCTTGAGTTTGGAGGTGATGAATTCGTAATTTTTTTCTTTTATTTTCTTTGTTACTCAAGACACAAGAAAGTTTTTGCTGAGTGTCTCTCCAGATGGGTTTCTTCTGCTATTCATCTAGCATATCAGCTTGCCAAGAAAGATCCTCCTGTGACTGTGTGCAACCACTCCACAAGAGCTGTGGCTGCTTCTTTCACCTTTTGAAGGATATTCCTCTGGAGGACATTTACAAGGCAGCTACCTGGTCTCAGCCTCTGACTTTCTCAGCCTCTGACTTTCATTACACATTATAGACTAGACTCGAGGTTGAAGTCTGATGCTGCCTTTGGCAGAGCAGTGCTGTATTCCTGTGTCACATTACTCACCCATCACCTGGGTCAGTAGCTTGCTAGTCTCCAATTTGTGTGAGTCACAGAGACCACAAAGAAGAAGAACAGGTTACTTACCTGTAACTGTGTTTTTTTGTGTGATCATGTGTGAACTCACACAATACCCACCCTTCCTTCAGTCTTCTGTCATGCTCAATATCTTTAGTTCCTGGGCTGCTGTTTTAGCAACTATGGAATTGAAGATTTGACCAGGAGAATGGCTGGTTATATGTGCCAGTGGAGGAGAGGCTACTGCCAAAATGCTTCACACAGACCACCTTGATCTTTCTAACATGGCATCTGGCTATTCTGAAAGAAGCAGGAATCATTTCTCAAGCCCACCTGGGACTTCCTTTAGCAACCTAGAGTGGAGCTGCAAGAAACTGGGCTACAGTACTTTCTCTATTCAATTTGAACCTGACAACATTCTTAGCAAAACTGAAAAGTATTGAATCAACAATAAATGAAGCATTTGGACCTGAGCTTAAACCATAACCTTAAAATTTCAGAATTCTAAGACATCACAACCAAGTTGCAGAAGGAAGGAAGGAAGGAAGGAAGGAAGGAAGGAAGGAAGGAAGGAAGGAAGGAGAAACTTAAAAACAGAAACCATAGGCTAAACCTTAATTTTGGGAAAGTTCCTTAAGTGAGAGGAAGGGGATGGCATGATCAATCTGTGTGTGTCTGAGATAGCCAAAATGTGTCCAGATCTCCTCCTAGTGAGCCAGGATATAGAGAGACATCAAGAGCTTTGGGCCTATGGCCCCAGAATCCAAGTCACTGGAAACATCACTGTGTGCTTCTTGTGGCACGCAAGCAGATATAAACCTTATGAGGACTTAACAAGCTTAACCCAATAAAATACAGGGGCATTTAATATCTTTCTATTGAGATATATCCCTCAATACATTTATCAAATCAACAAGGCCATTTCTTTGTGGTTGTGGAGTGTGACAATCAGTGGGGATGCATCCTGTTATGCAATTGGGTGTGGTGTCAGGTATCTGTAGAGAGCTCCAGGGATCCATGGTGGTCCCTGTAGGTGATGTCCTTGCTGTACATTCAGCTACAGAAAAATAGCTGGATATATCCTCCGTCTCCAATCACGCAGACATGGACATGTTAGAGTGTGTGTGTGGGGGGAGGCTGATGCTTACAAAGTGGGTTTTAGAGGGTCATAGGAAACATAGGACATCAATAAACACAAGGAACTGTATGATACATTTATGTCTCCCAGTGTAGGATCTCTGCCAACATTGATATAACCAAGCTTTCAAAATATGGCAAAGTGGCAAAAATGCTTGATTTTTTTTTAAAACCAACAAACAATTAGGTTCACAAATATTACCTGTGATGTTTCTGTATTACAAAAGAGTTTGGAGGGGGTGGCCATCCCAAATATAAAACTTTCTTTTGCAGCTTTTCATTTCAAAGTTAATCCAGTTTATACAGAATGATAATCCACTGTCATGGAACCTATTAACACCCTCAAACCCTGCCTTTCATTCCAAACTGTATTTAAAAATTCCTGAAATCACTAATAAACAATTCTGCCAGCAGAATCCTCTTCTGCCAGCTGATCTCAGTGATCTGAGATGGGAGAACTGCTCTGCTGGCTAAGATCTGCAGCCAAAGAGAGGACAGAGAACAGATGGGATGATGGGGGGCGGAGGGCAGAGTTATGCCAGATTGAAGCCTTCCCCATTCCAGGAACACAGCCACAATGCTGACACAAAGTCAGGCTAGAGTGAAAGTAATCTTAAATAATTTCCCACAGCCCTAGCCTGGGAGAGATTTGGTCTCAACACAGCTTCACCTGGCATAGTGTTGGCTCAGTTGGCCACTGACCATCTCCATTAGTCAGGAATGTACTCTTTGTATAGTAACTATGAACTGTTGAAGTTTTTTTGGGATTGAGAGCAAGCAAACAACAAAGTGAATAAATAAACAATATCATTATGCAGAAAAGCTATATGACATTGTAGTATTTAAGATGGTTGTCTATCAGTTGGTGATCTGTCACCACAGATTGCATTTACGGTCTGTATTTTATGAAATGAGCCTTTGGTCAAGTTTTATTCCTACTTTATGTGTTACTTTTTCATTATTTTTAAATTCATGTTGTACCCGATAACATAGTATTTTTGCATATTTTAATTTTCGTTCATTGATATGGTGCTATAATCACTACTAATTATAGAGACAAAGCCAAAAGAACTCTACCCATTCCAGTAGTTGTTAAGAAGGCACCAGTTTCCTTGAAAAGACTGAAAAGGATTTAACTGGCAATTTAAGGACTATGATTTTAGTCATAATCATACACTCCCAATTATTATGCACTGTTTAACCATCATAACTGGACTAGTACAACAGTTAAACATTCTTAACAAAATTAAAGATGCAAGGCCATCTTGAACTGGTTTTGCCTCTAAGCTATCAAGCTGCCAGGAGCCAACAACACTGCAGTGTTGGGGTAGTAGGCAGGAACGTAGGCCTAACTAAGCTATGTGCTGTAACCAGGCCTCAGATCCTCTTGTCCTTGTCCAGATGTGCCACAAACTTTGATGCATGTAGCACTTCTGTCCCTCATGCCATATGTTGGATGCCTCTTGGGAGGGATGATAGTGTCAGTGGGCTCCAAAACATTTTAAACTGTGTCAATACACATTCCAGAAATTCTCTGGATGACTGAGGAATTGCAGAACTTATCCTGTGCCATTTCTGCACTACACTGTTATAGTGTTATTATTCCACTTTCAACCTCCTGTGGAATCCTGGGGCTTGCAGTTTAGAGAGGGGCATTTAAAATTCTCAGCCAGAGAGCTCTTTGGCCTCAGTAAACTGCAAATTCCAGAATTCCACAGACTATTGAAAGTGGAACAATTGCACAATGACAGGCACCATGCGGAAATGGCCCTGGTAGCCTGCACTCTCCGTTCCTGTACTTCACTAGCAGATCTCAAGAGGCTTCAGAAGTCAGGTTGCTAATTCATCTTTGAATTGTATTTTCTTTTTTTAGAAACTATATTTACAAATAACATTCTATTAAAAGATAAAAGAGGGAAAAGAGAAATAATATCAGCTGGATTAATAACATACTGTAAATTCACTATTATTCTAATATATCTTCTATTCTATCCAATATACTCAGCTATAATATCTATTCTTACAAATTTGTAATCATTACATAAATTCCTTACTCTCCCTTAGTTAAGTCTTCTAAAAATAACTAAAATTAAGTACAAACTGAAAAGAGAAAGAAAAAACATTGTTTATGTTGGCTTCCTTCTCACCCTTCTTTGAAAGAAGTGCTTATCAAATTGTACCATAACTTTTTTTGTTTTGTTTTAGTAAGTCTCCTTTGTCCACCCTACATGTTCTCTCCTATTCCTCTTTTTAACCTCCTTTAGGTGTTGTAATTATTTATTATATCTAAATGTCTTTAATTGTACCGAATGTATTAATCCTGAAAACAGTCTAAGGCCCTTTCCGCACTGTGCTATTAAAATGGTGCAGAGCGACCTCCGACGGAGGTCTTCTGCACTGTAGAGTAGACTGGGGCGGACTACTTTTTGCAGTTCTGCACCTCAGTCTGCTCCGGAGCGACCAGAAGTGGTCGTGCAGCGTGTTTTTTAAAAAACTCTTTTTAGAGGTTTTTAAAAAGCACGGAGCACGCAACTCCGTGTCACTCCGTCGCCGTGCTCTGGTGCAGATTTGCAGGCTAGTGCGTGCCTGCAGATCTGCTGGGGGCGGGCTTTAGGCTGACAAGCTTCTCTGGTTGGTGGAGAGCTTCCGCCAACCGGAAGCTGCCATTTTGGATGCCGGAGCAGTGCGGAGCGACAAGCTCGCACTGCTCCTCATCTCGACAGACTTGCCCAGACACTGAAGAAGTCCAGTGAGTCCTGTTTTTGCGCGATTCCTTTCCCACATGCAGAAAGGGCCTAAATTATATCTGTCCCTACTAGGTAAGATCACCATGGTAAAAATGAATGTACTCCCTAAAATGAATTTCTTATTTCAAAAC
Organism: Iguana delicatissima; assembly: GCA_948472985.1. NCBI lineage: Eukaryota > Metazoa > Chordata > Lepidosauria > Squamata > Iguanidae > Iguana > Iguana delicatissima. Next base: position 16,866 of record CAOKZL010003126.1, read on the forward strand.
TTACCAATAATTAGAAATGATAAACCATTTCAGACTTGGCAAAGAGACCTTTCAAAGTTCATCCGGAATGGGGAAAAAAAACAAGGATAAAATGGAGAAACTTGTGGAGGATGTAACTTACCCGATTTGAAATTATACTATTATGCCAGTGCACTCTCATGGATCCAAGATTGGTTAACATTGCAGAATAAAAGAGCATTATCTCTTGAAGGGGCTGATAACAGAATGGGATGCCATGCTTACATATTGTACAATAAAGCAAAAGTCAACAGAGAATTTACCAATCACTTTATAAGAAAATCACTCTTAAGGGTTTGGAACAACATAAAGAATAAAATATATAATAGGATCTCAACCTGGATATCACTTTGTTGGAAGTTGGGCAAACAATAAAGAAAAAATAGCTAATATACAAAGAACTATTGGAACAAGATGAGAAGGGAAACATGCAGTTAAGATCAAGGGAAAAAATAAATCAAATGGGTTATAACCTCCAATGGTTTCCTTACAGACAACTCCTTGAAAGATTCAAAATAGATTCAAGATTAGAAGGCTTTTATTTGAATAAGATCCCAAATGAATTAGAAAATATAATCTTTGGTCACTCCAATCACATTACATCAAAAATACATAGTCTCCTTCTGGATTATAATTTAGAAGATGAAACAATTAAAAACAGCATGATAGAATGGGCAAGGATGTTGGGACATGAAATACAATTGGAACACTGGGAATCGTCATGGAGGATGACAAATAAGTTTACAATATCCCAAGAACTTAAAAGAAAATTACCTGAAAATGTTTCATAAATGATACCTCACCCCAGCAAAATTGGACAAAATGTACAAAACATACAACAACAAATGCTGGAAATGTCATGAAAAAATAGGGCCATTCTACCATATGTGGTGGAGTTGCCCAAAGGTTAATGAATTCTGGAAGCAAATACATGGTATGATCAAAGATATCTTTAAAATTCAAATTCCACTACTGCTGGAAATATTTCTGCTGAATATGATTCAAGAGTTAGAATCTAAGTTAATAAGAAAATCTGGAGAGTTTTATTGTACTTAATTATTGTGGCAAGATTACTTCTTGCCAGGTTTTGGCAAGGGTAATGAAAATTATAGAAATGATAGAAAAAGATCTCCTCACTCATAAAATAAAAGGAGATCAAACAAAACAATGGAAGAATGGTATCCGGTAATGGAATTTGAATTATATTTTCTATGGGTGTGACTTAATTGTACAGTGGCCCCTCAATTTTCCTGAGTGTTCAGGGTGTAGAGCCCTCACAAAAGTTAAAAAAAAAAGTGAATAACTCCTCCCCTGCATGAATGAGCACTCCCCCTCTGATTTCCTTCTGGGACTCCCTGCTCTCGTTCCCTTGCTTTTGCCTGGGCAGGTGTGCCTTCCTTCTCCATACCCAGGCAACAGGCAAGCGACTGGGAGGAGCAGCCCTGTTGGCAGAGAAGATGTGCAAGAGGAGGCATGCTCACAAACCTTTCCCCCTCCTATTCACTTGCCTTTTGCCAAAGGGCAGAGAGGGAAGGCAGTGTGGCTGGGCAGAAAGCAAGGCAATGAGAGGGGGAGAATGGGAGAGAGGTGAGCGGGCCTCTTGCAAAAAATCAAATTTGCGAAGGTCAAACTCATGAATGTGGAGGGAGGACTACTCACTAAATGTGATCTTTGTAAATCATTGAAATGTAATAAACCATATAAAGGGAAGTTTTATTAGAAAAACTATTTTTGTGGAGTAAGAAATGAGCTTTAACATTAAAACAGTTGTGTATCTCCTGCTGAGAGTTATTAAAATGTGATCATAAAAGACATGTTAGACAAGTTATATCTATGCATACACATAAATAAAATAAAATAAAAATAGATCAGAATGAAATAGTCAAAAAATTGGCCTTGACTATTGATTGTTTAACTATCAAAGTCATCTCCCTATCTGTTATCAATGACCAAATCCAAACAAGCAAAGTCAAAAACTAGGAGGAAAATACCCACAAGAATGTTTATCATATTTATCTTCATAGCGTTCAAAACATTTCACAGAATTCACATTCAGTAATTCTCAAAGCATTCCTGCAAAGTATACCAGAATTAACATCCTCTTTTGGTAGATAGCAGAGATAGAGAGACAGTGGTTCCTGTTGGTATAAGAATGGCTGTAGCTTTCATAAGCCAAGATGAGGTGTGAACCAACAGCCACTTTCCAGTGTACAGCTTGCATGTCTGACCATTTAAGTACATTCATTTAGAAACTTTGAAAAAGTGAAGAAAAAGTCTCCATTAGCATAGAGTATGTATCACGGAATCCTCTCCCATACCATGGTGATGCATTTGTTTAAAATCTGCCATGTAACCGTGACAGCTGTAAACTGTTCACTCATTATGATTTGTGACTGTAGAGAGCAGTCCTTCTCAAGCTGCCTGATGTGGGGGAATGGCAACAGTTGTTTCCAGTGTGTCGGGGACCAGCTCCATGTTTGTGTCTACTAACTACATTTTTTTCTGGACATTTGTAAGAGATCAGTGACCTGTGTCAGTGATCAGTGATCAGTGGTCCTGAGACCACCACTTTGAGTAGCACTGGTATAGTGAGAGGGGGAAATACGTTTTCCAACCTGGCCTCTCCACTTCTGACACCACCCCCCATTCAGTTTTTGTGTTGGGAAATGATAGACTAAAACTATTAGGATTCAGCCTTCATTTAGCAGAGTAACACAGAGAAACGTTTAAAAGCTTGTTGGATGACTTGTGACTTCAGACCGGCTGATTCAATAAACACAAACACAGGTAGCTTTGAATAAAAGGCTTAAATACTTTACTAATGACTTCTTCATTTACATCTGTATGGAGAGCCTGCTACCCGTCTAACTATTGAATAGGAGAGTCTTCGGCTTTTAACTCACCATCCTACTCGATGGAGACTCAAAGCATACGAAGAGTTCAGGGAAGGGCAGCCATTAAGAACAAAGGAAGAGATCAGAGAGAGAAAGGAAGGAGGGGTCTTAACTTTTATAAGACAGATGACCCAAGCACAGTCCTGGGTCACATGTATCTGATCACCTGAGAACCAAAGGCATTTATGATCATGCAATAAAAGACAGAGAAAGGCAAATGGAGAAGATCTGGCATGCAGGAGAGAAAGGAAGCCCTATCTGGCTATTCCCACTTGTTCTAACAACAAGATAGGGGGAAGAGAGAATGCTGTAATATTCCAACAGTATCCTTCTCATTCTCTTGGACCCACATCGAGGATCTTCATGCCTTCTCGTAGTTTCTGGAATTGATTTCTTGGTAGAGGCTTGGTAAGAATATCAGCAAGCATCATTTCTGTATTGCAGTATTCTAGCTGAACAAGTCCATTGCGGCACATCTCTTGCACCTTATGGAAAGCAATGTCAATATTCTTCTTGAGTGGCTTCTCACTTTCAGAAATCTTGATGCAGGTTTGGTTATCTTGCATCAAAATGATTGGCTTGGGCTCTGTTATGCCTAAATCTAGAATTAAATTATGCAGCCACTTTATTTCATCACATAGTGCTTTTGCAGAAACACACTCAGCACCTGTGGAAGAATCTGCAATTGTGGATTGCTTCTTACTTGACCAGCTTATGGCTCCTCCACCATAGAAGATCAGGTTTCCACTGGTTGATTTTCTGTCTGCTGGATCTACAGTCCAGTCCGCATCTGCATAGGCAACCAGTCATGGTTGGTCACAGGCTGGCAGCATCAGCTTGTAATCCTTTCAAATATCTGGCAACTTTTTTCACTGCAATGAAATCTTTTTCAGTAGGAGAGCTAATCATTCTGCATAAGATACCAACAGCATTTGCAATATCAGGTCTGGTGAAATTAGCGATGTATAGGAGTTTTCCAACTGCAGTCCTGTACTTTCTCCATTTTTCAAAGGTTCACATTTCTTAGTGTCCTTTAAGAAACCCACTTCCATTGGGGTTGCCACAATATTGGCATCCTTTAGTCCAAGGCAGTCCAGAAGATCTATTATCTTCTGTTTCTGGTAGAAAGAAGCTTCCATCACTGCTTCTTTCTATTTGTACTCTAAGATAGTGTGAGATGTCTCCCAAATTTTTGATATCTACGTCTTTCTTGAGATTGTTGACTATCTCCTCACTATCTGCTTTATCTTGACTGCACAGGATCAAATCATCAACATAACATGTAATATAAGTCCATTTATTGTTTCTGAATCTTTTGTAAACACACTTGTCACAGTGCCTGGAGTGAAGCCTTGTTTGACAAGAAGCTGGTTTAGCTTCTCACTCCATGCTCTGGCAGCCTGTTTCAAGCCATAAATGCTCTTGTTCAATTTGCATACAAGATGCTCTTTCCCAGGAACTTGGAATCCTGGAGGCTGTTCCATGTACAGTTCCTCATCTAATTGTCCATAAAGAAAAGCTGTTTTAACATCAAGATGTTGAACATGCATTTTCTTAGAGGTTAACGGCTAGGAGAGTTCTGACGGTTGCGTGTGTGGCTACTGGGGCATAACTTTCATTGTAATCTTCCCCAAATTATTGGGTGTATCCCTTTGCCGCTAGCCTCGCTTTGTACCTCTGAATCGCCCGTTCTGCATCTTGCTTTGTGGTAAAGACCCATTTGCAGCCAATTGCCCTTTTTCCTTTTGGCAATTCTGACAAAGTCCATGTTTTATTTTTATATTAAGATTGCATCTCCTCAACAGCAGCTTCCACCCACTTCTGAGAATCTGACTTTGGTAGTCCCTTGATCTTTTGCCAGTCAGAGGGTTGTGGAATCTTCTCCTCTGTGACTAGATAAGATAATCTGTCGGGTGGTACACCTCTGTTACCACGTTCAGATCTTCTCACCTGGATTTGCTCCTTGAGCTCTGCTCCTTGAGCGCCGTCCGGTTCTGCGTCCTCTGGCTGGTTCACCACATCTGTAGCCCCTTCTGGATGCAAGACATCTGGAGGGTGGTAGAGCGTCACATACTCTGGTTGCTGGTGGGAGTCTCCTTCCACTTCAAACAAATCTGGATAGACATCTTGGTTTGGATTAGATTTGGGCTGTGGTCTTTCATCAACATAAACAGCACTTGTTACTTTTATTGTACTCCCATCTGGATTCAGAATTCTGTAACCATTTCTAGCATAACCAACAAAAATTGCCTCTTCACTTCTACAGTCAAGTTTGTCTCTTTTCTGTTTGGGAAATTAGGTATATGCTTTACTTCCAAAGACTTTGAGATGATTCAATTTGGGCTTAGTTCCATTCCATAACTGAAATGGAGTTACATCTCTGGATTTGGTTGGCAGACGGTTGCACAAATATGTAGCAGTCATAATAGCTTCAGACCAATAGTGTTTAGGCATGTTAGCCTCTAAAAGCATTGTGACTGCCATCTCTTTGAGAGTTCTGTTCATTCGTTCTGCCACTCCATTCTGTTCTGGTGTGTAAACTTGTGTAGTTTGATGCTCAATGCCATGTTCCTTTAAAAACTCATCAAACTCTGCATTAACAAATTCACTTCCATTGTCAGAGCGTAGGCTTTTAGGTTTGTAGCCAAATTTATTAGAGACAAGATTAAAGTATTCCTTGAATTTTTCAAAAGCTTGACTTCTCTCTTTGAGAAGGTAAGTATATGTATATCTGCTGGAATCATCAGTAATAGTCATAAAGTAAGAATTTCCACCTGCAGACTTTTGGATAAATGGACCACAAAGATCAGTATATAAAAGGTCCAGTGGCTTGGTGGATAGTCTCTGAGTAACTGGCGGATGTGAAACTCTGACAGCTTTTGATTTTAAGCATTCTACACATCTCTCATTGTTAGAGCATAATTTGAAGTTAAAATCTCTAGCAAGTTCTTGATTAGCCAGTCGCTTAATGCATTCTACATTTCTGTGGCCAAATTGGCGATGCCATGCGTTCAAACAGTCTTTGCGATTGCATTGGACTACATTATTTGCAAATGAGTTCAAAACTTGCATTTGGTAACAGTCACCCTTTAGAATTCCTTGAAAAATTAAATTTTTGTCATGAAGACCAAACCAAGTCTCCTTTTTGAAAATGACTCTATTTCCCCTTGCTGTAGTGGTTCTGACACCATAAAGAGAGGCTTTTAAATCTGGCACATAATAAGCATCAGGAATTCTTAAAGTTTCTATCCTGTTGGGGCCAAGTTCTGTTTGCAAAAGGACTGTTCCTTTCCCTTTAGCAAACACTGATTGTCCATTAGCAAGGTAAACAGGAAAATTTATGCTTGTATCAAGATCCACAAACAATTCTTTGCAGTTAAAATAATGACTCGTAGCACCACTGTCAATAACAATCACATTGTGATTTTGACTTTCACTAGATTGCAGAGACTGTTCATTAATTAGACCAACATTAAAATTTGTAGAAGATTTCTTCTTAGAGTTAAAACCACCTTTATCATTCGGTTTGTGTTGCTGTTGTTGCTGCTTTGGCTTTGATTTGTTAATTTGGTGGCCATTTGTCCTCTGTGAAGAAGACTCTTTGATATGCAAATTCTCCTCAGCGAGGTGAGCCAATGCTGTGCCAGGAAATGATTTCGCTCCAAATTTACAATTCATCAATTTTTTCCTATTTTGATATTCCATAACTTCAGCAACAGCAGTTTCTAAATTTATATTTCCCTTAATTTGTAGAGCATCAATTATTGGCCCAAAAAATTCTGGCAGACTCCCCAAAAATAGTCCAAGTCTCACAGATTCTGGAAGATTTTCCCCAGAACGTTGAAATTCAGAGAGCATAGTCATGAATTTATTAACATGCTCATTCAAAAATCTAGGACTGGACAGTTTTGTATTTGCAAGCCTTATTATAATGCCACTCTGTTTTGCAATACTGAGAGAATCAAATAATTTCTTCAGTTTTTTCCATATTTCTTTATTTTTCAAATCTCTGATACGGTAAATAATGCTTGAATCAATGGCTAGGGAGATATAAGCAGCTGCTCTTTCATTATCTTCATCAAATTTCTGTTGTTGTGCAACACCCTCTGTGGGACGCTGTCCTTTCACAGCATTAAATAGTCCCATTGTAGTTAATTGCATCTGCACATTCCAAGACCAATTTCGGTAATTGCTACCATTTAACTTTTCAATAGTAAGAAATTGGTTCGGAGGAGCTGAAGCCATTTTCTCTCCGCGGCTGCGTGCCTTGCGTGCCACGTGGTCATCAAGCAAAGAACTTTTATTCTGGGCCCATAACCCAAACTTTGTTGGGAAATGATAGACTAAAACTATTAGGATTCAGCCTTCATTTAGCAGAGTAACATAGAGAAACGTTTAAAAGCTTGTTGGATGACTTGTGACTTCAGACCGGCTGATTCAATAAACACAAACACAGGTAGCTTTGAATAAAAGGCTTAAATACTTTACTAATGACTTCTTCATTTACATCTGTATGGAGAGCCTGCTACCCGTCTAACTATTGAATAGAAGAGTCTTCAGCTTTTAACTCACCATCCTACTCGATGGAGACTCAAAGCATACGAAGAGTTCAGGGAAGGGCAGCCATTGAGAACAAGGGAAGAGATCAGAGAGAGAAAGGAAGGAGGGGTCTTAACTTTTATAAGACAGATGACCCAAGCACAGTCCTGGGTCACATGATCTGATCACCTGAGAACCAAAGGCATTTATGATCATGCAATAAAAGACAGAGAAAGGCAAATGGAGAAGATCTGGCATGCAGGAGAGAAAGGAAGCCCTATCTGGCTATTCCCACTTGTTCTAACAACAAGATAGGGGGAAGAGAGAATGCTGTAATATTCCAACATTTTGCTGGGAAGGTCTGCATAGAAGCTGTAAGTACACTTAACTACACAGAGCTCCATGCGGGAAATACAACACATTGGGCGTTGAGAGGGCAAGACTGTCCCTGTCCACCTCTACACAGTGAAAAATAATATGAATGAATGAATGAATGAATGAATGAATGAATGAATGAATGAATGAATGAATGAATTGGGCTTGTATGAATGTAGAAAGCAAATGAAAGGTATCAAATATAAAGCAGAGACAAACGGAATCAAAGAGGTAGCCTATCAGAGACAATAATATTATCACTTAAAAATATTCTTGTTAAAAACTTATAACCACCAAAAGGTAGCCAGGTGTCCTTTAGAATCTAGTACCTGAAGATTAGAATTGTGGTGTTATCTATGTTTATAGAAGACGTATGGCTAAATTCTAGCTAAATAAAGCAATTATAAAACAATGTGGTTTTTATCCATTTTATCTGTTACTAGCATCTCATCTTTTTCTGAACTACTGTTGAATTGAGGGATGCCTCTTGGGTTTCTCTTTTCCGTGAACATAAAATTTTATCACAGTCAATAACCACAGTATTGAGTCTCTCCTGGAAATTAGCACTAGTCCACAGTTAAACTTAATCTTCCATAAATGTACACATAAACCAAGTGTGGTGAAGTTGCTTTGGCAGTGAGCTATTTGGTATGCAATTGCAACTTGATGGTGGATTGCTAGGCAGCAGGAGTAGTACCTTAAGAAAGAAACCTAGCACAGTGGTGTGTGTGGGAGGGGCTTACAGGAGAGTAATTTTATATATAAGGCAGAGATTCTTTTTGTCAAGAGCTTTCAGTGAGATCTTGATCAGAGGGGCTGGGTTGTGTTTAAGTAGCTGAGGAAAAGACACAGAGAACTTGTGTCCAAGCCTGGGAGTTATTGACCTCCTTAATGAAACAATACTGTACTTTATATGAACCTTAATAAGATATTTTACTTGCTCAACAATTTTATATTACACATCAATGCTTGCATCAATTCAGTCCTCACATTGTGTGGACAATGTATCTGCCGCAATATTTTCCTGGCGTCTAATATGTAAAATGTCAAAATCCTATTTAACTTTCTGTAGCCCACACAAAATCTGTGTGAGCAGGCTTTTCCAATAAGTGATAGTGTCAGGGCACCTTATTGGGTTGGAACTGCAAAATCAATCCAAGGAGAAATAACAGCCTGTCACACCAAGGTTCATACAGGATGTTCTACTTTGCTACATGCAGTTCCATATAAGAACAAGTGTTTGGTTGCATGAATCTTCCTCATCCTTCCATATAAATTCTACATAGAAAGGTGAGAAGGAAGCATAGGAGCATACGTATCAACCCCACTTCTTGTTACATGTGCTACACACATACCACCTTGTAAACTGAACATTACTGAACCACAAAGAAACTCTAAACCAGTTGAGTTAGTTGTCAACTCTGACTCTTTGTTCTGGTCACATGCAATTATGCTTCTCATGAACAAACCCTCTGAGTCATCTGCCTTGAATTAAAGTTGAATTTTTGTATCACACTCAACAGCTAATTCTCAAAGTTTGAGCAGTATTGTAAACTTCCAATCTCTGGTTCTGGTGAATGATTCTTATGGCTCTTTGTTGTGAAGCTAACCGGGGAAAGACGTTCAACCATAAATAAACAGGGAGAATGTGTAAAGTGGCTCTGGGAGACAGCAGCTTTAGTAACTCATTTGTCCTTTTCTTTGGTGGATCTTGCTGTATATCATTTATTTATTCATATTTTTCTTATGCTTGTAGAACAGGATATATGGAGAGAGAGTTATTTGTATTTTTCCCTCTGTGGTTGTATGTTGTTTTAATATGTATTCAATTGTGTCTCCTGCCTTACCTCCAAAGGCCTAAGTGACTTACTTACATATTTATTTGCACAGAGGACAGGTTTCCATAGATTTTGTTCTTTATTGTAGGGATATAAACACCAAGGATTTCCTTATATGACAAATTCAATTTAGCTTCAGTGCACTAGTGCAAGGAACATATTGCAACACTGTTGTGGCCTGTTTTTCTGGCCTTTATTAATCCAGTAACCTTAATGATGAACAACACTTGTGTCATTGTCTACACAAATGTAATTTGTTTATGCAGGAGTTCAGTTAATCCTGCCATCTGCTTTTCTCAAATGAGGACAGATAATGGAGACACAGTTCCTCACAGGTCTTCAGGCTTTTAAATTCTGATAAAATCAGGATTCTTCACTGGCTCTTGCCACAGCTCTGAATTAAGCCACTTTAAATGTAATTACTGAAGCTGGCTGTACATCAGGAACATCCATTAAAAGAATTGATTGACCATGTTGTTATGGGAGGCATTTTATGAACAAACTATCCTGATGGGTCCAGAACTGTAATTTATAAAAGCAAAAAAGCAGGTAAACACTTTATTAGTGGCTAACGAGAGGCTCACTGGGTAACTAAATTTCTTTTTTCTTTTTAACCAGCTACTTGAAGGAACCTTGGGCCTTGGCCATCTATCACGATCGTTTTATTGATCTGAAGAAAGAACTGCGCCAGATCCTAGTATCTGTGCAGGTAAAGAAAAGGGCTGTCAAATGCATTTTATCATGTGAGCACTGAGTATTGCTAGCCATTTTAGGATTTTGCTTTCATCTTCCAGTATATTTTCTTTTCTTCTTTATTCTGTTTCCAAATCTAAATTGTCTAAACATTAATGATAAGATTTTGAGAAGAATACTATACATAATTCATACCTGCTTTTGAAACTGCTGTTGATTTTCTGCATTCTTGCTTTAAATCTATATATTCTTATTTGGTCAGCTTTCTCTTGTGGTGTAACCCAAGGAATGAAAGATCTCCAAAGAGACCCTATTATCACCAGTCCTGCTCATGTCTTGCAAATTCAGGGCTATGCCTTCCTCGCTTGTCAGTCCATCTGTAATGCTGTCTTCCTCTTTCCTACAGCTTTCAACTTTAGCAGTCCTATGCTAGCATTCTGGAAGAAACTGATCACACACGAAATGTTATTTTTCAGGTTTATTCTCATTTTTTATGTTACCAATTCATGGCTAGTGCCACAACCTGCCCTAGTTTTTAATGGAACTTCTCCCTCTTCTGCTTCCCATTATGTAGTCCATTTGATTTCTATATTGGCCATCCAGTGACACCCCAACATTAGTTATTTGTTCAGTTGCCTGGATAGTGTATTCACAATAAACAAACTGTTGACTCCACAAAATCCAGTCAGCAGCCCTCGTGCTTCGTTTCTTTATCCTATGCCAAATTCTCAAACAAAGTTTAGTTCTATTCTATTTCCCACTCCAGTCGTCTATGGTTATCACCTACTACACAAAGATGAGCTATATAGGAGCCTAGTCATAATTTGTCTGAATTCAGAACTCATTGTGGTCTGCCCAGCCATAATGACAAAGAGATAGTAGCATCTGGGGACACTGAATTCTATAAATAAACAAATATGTTGTATAAAGACCATTTGTCTTTTATCTGTCCTGAATCGGCTGCCAGGCAGTTTCACTGGATGAACCCAAGTTCTCGTCACTTCTTTTTATCCACTTTTTCCACACTGGCCTTAACATTATAGCTTCTGTCTCTCTTGGTGTAGTGGTCTGAGTGTTGGACTGTGACTCTGGGAGACCACAGTTCAAATCCTCACTTAGCCATGGAAACCCACTGGGTGACCTTGGGCAAGTCTCACTCTCTTAGCCTCAGAGGAAGGCAAAGACAAAACCTCTCTGAACAAATCCTGCCAAGAAAACTCTGTGTTAGTGTTGCCTTAGCATCACTGTAAGCCAAAAACAACTTGAAGGCACACAACAACCATGTCACCCCCTTAGTCATTATATCTCCTACCTACCCTTAGTCAGCTCTTCTGCCCAAATTAAAGAATCCAGAATTTTACTTTTCAGTATGGGAAAGGTGAGCCATCCCTTCTTCTTACCATTTTTGTTATTGTTTTTAGCCCAAACGTATCCTTTTGGGCAAACACAACTGCGCACCTGGGAAATGTATGAACTGGCTCAATTGAAAAGCATTTCTGTGAGGTGATGGGCGATATGGAAGTTCTGCCTGTGGTCTTTGATCTGTGTTGGCTAATTCACATATGCAAGTCTTCACTTGAAATCATTAAGTAGTGAGTTTGCATGCATGGAATACCTTTAAGGATATAGAAAAGGTTTTAATGGAGGAGTTGTGAGGTTAACATACAATGCAGAAATGGTGAAGCCATTTAAGCTGAAAAGAAACTGTACTTGAAGGAGTGAATTAATAGCAGACATAGGCCATTTCTGCACGAGGCTGTTATAGCGCTATGATTCCACTTTCACCCTCCTATGGAATCCTGGGGTTTGCAGTTTTGGGCCGAGTGGCCCCTCCCAAAACTGCAAACCCCAGGATTCCATAGGAGGTTGAAATTGGAATCATAGCGCTATAACAGTCTCGTGCAGAAATGGCCATAGATGGAAAACAGTTTCAGCTGTACAAGCAATATAACAGGATGCTTGAGAAATAGGATGTAAAATATTCTCAGGACTTGCCCACACCACTGAACTGAACTAGATAGCTTTTACAGATGAAGAATTTGGGCATGCAGACTAGAGATGCTGTATGTCTTAGAAAGCACTGGATATGGATCAGGCTTTTTGTGGGTGGGCTTTCAGACAGCTGCATACTTGCATACTTGTTTTATGTAGCTTGTTCTCAGGATGCACATTTTGTACACCTCTTATCAGGATATTGTGGGACAAAGTCAAAAGTTTTGCAGATATTTGAGTAGCAATCCCCTTTCCACGTACTACTCACCTGTATTTTAGTTAACTGAAAAGCTAGCATGGCAAAATATAGAATCTTCTCCCTGATATGCTGGCTTCTCATCTTTAATGCGGATACATGTCAAACCAGATGGTTCCTACCTGCAGTTTGTAGAGTTATAATGCAGAATGTACTGAACAATATGCTGCTGCTTCTGGTTTGGATTGATCCATCGTGTTGTTGTTTGCCATCAAATCAACTTCAACCTATAGCAACCCTATGAATGGGAGATTGCCAGGAGCCTTAATCATCAACTGCCTTGTTCAGATCTTGCAAACTCAGGGTTGTGCCTTCTTTGATTGAATCAATTTACCTGTAATGCTGGCTTCCTCTTTGCCCCCTGCCTTCTACTTCGCTGAGCTTCTTCATCTTTTCCACTCAGTCACATTATCTCATGATATGTCCAGAGTTTGACAGCCTCAGTTTAGTCATCTTGCTTTCTAGGGAGAATTCAGGCTTGATTTGCTCTAGAGTCCATTCATTTGATTTTTTGGCACTTCATGGTATCACTAGAACTCTCCTCACCACATTTCAGATGCATTTACTTTTTTTTCCTGTCAGCTTTCTTCACTGTCCAATTTGCATAGCCATACACAGACACTGAGCTTTAGTCCTGACTGGAATTCTTACCATCAGTTGTCTTACCATTCCAAAATTAGAGTAAGTAGCATTCAACAAGCAAAGGAGACAGTTTGGCAGAAGATAGAGTATTTCAACTACCAGAAGACAGAATCATTGATTTATTTTAATCTGCCCAGTAACCTTTGTTTTCAGTGGTGGAAATAGCACTAAACCTTATTTTACAGTAATTGTATCTGAACCTTCAAATGATGTTACTTGATGGTTGTTCTGTTTAAATCAATGGTGATGTGGGTCTATCGACAAGTTCAAAATGTGGTAGGTGTCTTCTATTTGTGTTTCTCTAACAAAACCTCCTTCGTTTTTTTTGTTTTTTTTTACAAAGTCTTAAGTAGATCCTGCAGACTTGAAAAAGTTACTTTCTGGGCTACAATTCATGAAATTCTCCAAGGGATTCTGGGAATTGTAGTCCCAATAAATAACTTTTCCAAGTTCTGGTTTATCCTTAATAAATGTCACATTCACGCTAACTTAAGTAATCACCTGTCTTCATTTCTGGATTATACCAAAATAACTAAGCGACAGTGGTTTTGCAGATGTATGCTGTTGTCTCGGTTAAAAAGAATGAAAATAATAACCATTATATTGGAGTATTTTTATTAGTATAATACCTCTTTGCATTTTGTCTTCCTGTTCCGTAGAAGATTTAATGCCACTTGACATTTAGCACTTCTGACTTTCACAGACTGCCTTCTCATATTAAGTGTCAAGCTTCTGTGATAGTCTCTCACCGAAACAGGAAGGAGGGACCCTGTGCCAATGCAAAGATACTGATGGAGCACAGCTCCTTCCTCAGCGCAGGCACTATCCTACTCTGTGAGCCTTTGTGAAGAAGTTGCTCCACAACCTCTTCACTGTTTGTTCTTTAGTGTGATCCTGAGAGTCCCTGATTGGGTATTTTGGCTGTTTTCTTGAACCACCTTTAAAGCAGGCTGGGAGATTTCAGATCTTAGTGGCAAATGAGACTCAACCGGCCAGCTGCCAAATTTAAGGTGACAATACAGTGCTCAGCCCCAGAAAACCCCAGCCATAAGTCAGAAATGACTTGAAGGTACACAACAATAACAATAACAACAACAGTTGCTGGAGCCTCTTTGGATCAAACTCTCTGTTTCTACTACGTGGTCAGTTGTGCTACAGTTCATCACTAGCCTGGATATCCTTAAAATATGCTGATATGCCTGAACACTCAGCCTCATATAAACATTCTTTTCTGAGTGATGATCTTGTTGGGAAGATATACATATCTGAGTTGTCTGTGTGGATGTTGTTAAGAGAGGAGACACTTTGGAAGAGAAAAAAATGTGTCTTGTGTTCAGGGTTTTTTTAAGGTTTTGTTTTTTTTTAGCACCCTCACAGTCAATGGTGCTTTACAAAGTACCATAGCAATAGGTCTCTGCCTTAAGAAATTTAAAATATAACTGTTGCTGCAGGAACAGGAACAAAGACAGTAAAAGGAGAGAAGCAGGGACAGACATTTTGCTGCTGCTGATTTTCTACTCATATTATCTACTTATTTAGTTTTTGCATATGAGACTACCCTTTGGTGAAAACGAAATTGCCCTTTGACACTGTCTTAATGGATTCTGTGTGATACATTCCCCACTTCCCTGGTGCCAGGCATCCTTACACTTTGTTAGTAAATATGCTCTGCCAACACAAACACTAGTGGCATACTGGTAGAAACAATTGGAGAAGATATTGTCTCCCTCCCTTTCAGGGAATGTGGCAAGCAGCTGCCTCTCTGTATTAGCTGTCAGGGCCTTGGGGATAAGGGAAGGTGAAAGGGAGGCTTAACAGATAGCCTGTGGCTAAAGACACAAAGCAATAAATCCCAGTTTGACTTTTGCCTTAGATTTGAATCCTCTTTCTGGTGCAGCGTTTTTCCCATTGCATTTTCTAAATGCATTTATTTGGGAGCTGTTCTGGAAGCCTTTGTGCATTACTTCTATTGAAGTAGCAGAAGATGGTGACGCCACTCTAGGTGCTCTAATCAAGTCTATTCTTCTGTTCTCACTTTGTCTTTTGTCATTTGTTGCTGTCAGGAAGAAGATGTTCCCTCCATCCAAGAACTTGTTCGCCAAGTGGTGGAGGGGGAGCTTGCATTATCTGAGAGGCCAAAGACTTATCTCAAACGGTCCTTTAAACAAACGATCTACAAAAGCCTGGTGGAAAAAAGCATTCTTAGTTACCTGGACTATAACCATTATCACCTACCAATGTTTGCTTGGCCAGGGATAGCTTAGGAATGGCTCACTGTATATGGCTCACTGCTTTTGCTGTCTTTAGCTAGAAATTCTTAAGTTACTAAATGCTGGGGGTTAGAGGAGGCATGATGGTATATCATTTAGGTCAATTTTTTTATGACTACCTAGCAAACAAAATGAAATGTGTCTTATTTAAACACCCCAGTAGGTGGAGTATAATGCCAATCCTGTAACTCAACAAGGCAGAGTTTCAAAAAAAATAAAACAAAAGCCAATACAGTTAAATGATGATGCAGAACAATTCCTACAGAGTACAAAGCTTTCTACAATCTCTGCATTAAAGATATTTATAAATTGATGGCTCTTTAGTCCTGTTTCTCTGATCTGAGGTCTATAAGTTCTGACTGGAAGCCTTTGTCTCAGTTTCAGTGACTTAGTTTAATATTATAGCAACCCCATTTCACTGCACTGACTCAGCTCTCTGAGTTTTGCTGCCTTTAAGCTCTGTAGTTGCCTGAGCTCTTCTGTGCCAGGGACTCCCTCCCAAGCAGAACCTGACAGATGGCTGGTAAGATTTGCATATTGCGTTTTAGCTTTTTAATTGTTCATTCCAAATGCGAACTTTGTATCTCTCTGTCTTTCTGGACAGAAGGTACATTGTAGTGGGAGGGAGGTCAATTTTCTAATGTGCTGGCTAGTGACCCAGCAGCTGCGGGGTTAACTCTCTTTCCAGAGGCATCTCAGCATCCCGTTGATCAATTGCAGCATGGCCTATTGAAGACTCTTTGCTGTTGGCCCAGTCAGTAAGATAGAAAAATCACCCAAAGCGGGAAAGTAAAGCAAATGAAATCTGTCAAATGAAATTGCACTGTTTCCCTTTATTCCAAGTAGTGAAACTGATCATATAGATTATTGGTAGTAGAGGAGTACCACCATAAAATAAATGCTTTTAAATAGACTCCTTTATTTCTTACATATTTATGATTCATATCTGTCACATTAAAAGAAAGGAGTCATAGTGTTAATTGGCAATTGTTGAAGGAATTGGGCTGGGGCTACAATGCCAAATGCAGCAGTACCTGCAATGACATGTTAGCCTTTCACTATTTTTCTTTCTACAATCATATATGGTTCTACACAGAACCAAGTCCTATTGAGAATGGTAGCTTATTTCTATGTCAGTGGTTATATGATTGCACCGTTAGTGTTTCTTGAATTACTTGGCCTTCTGCTGCCTTCGTTAAGGTAGATTTATTCTCATACAAGGTATATTTACTGTGTAAGAGAACTAACTGAAAGTGAGACAGGCAGAAATATATGAGGATTTGGACCAAATAAATTATGTTATAATGCTAGCAACGAAGTCTTGAACTATATAAAAAACCTTATTTGGATGCAGAGCAAAAATGACATATAAAAAAATTACATATCCGTGCTGTTATCTGAATTTTATTTTCTGACATAATACTGTCAGGCTAAGAGAACATTCCTGTCTTTCTTGAGTGAGCATCCTATAATATTACTCAAATGTTGTGTTATACATTTAATATCAAACCTTTTACAGAACTCATGTAAATCTGAATTCTTCTAAGGTTCCTTCTAAATCTAGTGGCAATAAAATTGCATACAGGATTCTAGGTTTGATAAGGTACATTGCCAGAGATGTTGAAATGCACTACCTAATGAATTAGCAGTTCCCACCTTCACTGGCTCAGACAAACACATGCAAGCTCAGCCCAAGCTTGCTCTAAGGTGCTCTGTGACTTCCACAAAGGTAAAAGATAAAACCCTGATGTTCTGCATTAATGACACAGCAAAGCCATAAATACTAGTTCATTTGCATTTCAGAACGGAATAGTTAAACTCCAGCAACCATAATCTATACAGTATTGGATGTGCTTAAACCCGAGGATATATATTGGTTTAAAAATACCTAATTCTGTTCTCAGTCATGGCCATAGCATCTGGATACACATGCAGCTCAATCCATAGTTTACTTAATTCAGCTATATAGACATAATCTGTTTCAGTGGGATTACAGTTGGTCCTAAATACATTTGCTTGAAAAACAGTTCCTGCAAATTCAATAGGTATATTCTGTGTTTTGGTATTTTTTTAGGATTAGAGTTTCAAGTTCTTCAGATCTATATCCTTAAAATAAATTGGATTGGGCATGCAACTGTCAATCAAAGCGTGCAAAGACTTCATGTTTAGGAAAACACTGTTCTCTTCTCTCCTGCCTCACTTCTGTGGTTTACTTTGGGACATCCTTGCATGTTCATGGTTTCAGGATATGTTGACATTAAAGAGGAGCGTGTACTTTGTGGCCCTCCAGATGTTGTTGGACTCCAGGTCCTATCATCCACAGCTCACATGGCCAATGGCCTGGCATACTATCAAAATATGAAATTTTTATGGTGGGGCAAGTTGCTTAGGTGCCATATATATATTGAGTCCAGAGATTATAGGTCCTTCTTCCACCCACACTGCATCTCATTTTTATGCACGTCCCCCATCAAATCTGTCATCAAACCCACTTTGTCCATGAAACCTATTGTTTAACCTAACTCATCCCCAATTGAAAAGAAATCTTTGCTCACATTCAGCCGTTGTTACCTTCTCCTCATCTTCTTTTGTTTACTTTCCCAGTGAAAATGTGGACATTCATAAGAGCAGAAGCCCCTGCTATGTAAACAGGAGCAGCAATTGACACCAGCACTAGCTGCACACATAGTTTCTGAGACACACACAAACACACACACACACACAAATGCATTCTGGTTCTCAACTATGGAGTCTCTCTCTCTTGTAAGACCTTAAAGTTTGCCAATTTATTAAGTGCTACTTGCAGTGATTTACATTGTTGTTCTATGTTCCTTGTTGTGTAATATTTGTCACGTTAACCCAGCATTGTCTCCCAATGCTGTTGGCTTCAACTCCCAAAAACCACAACCAGCACGTCCAGTGGTCAGAGATTCTGGGAGCTGGAGTCCAACAACATTTAGAGCAGGATGTAGGCAAGCGCAGAAAGAATAGGGGTCATTCCTCCCAGTGAACCACACTGGCACCGCGATCATTACCAGAAATAACATCAAATCACTTTCAGTTGAGAGAACTGGCTTTATTTCAGCTGAGGTTTTTGTACAGGAAGGGAAGTGGGGGATTGTGGAGGGCAGTGGTAGACAAAGAAACCCAATACACCATTTTTGTGGTGGCTTTAGTGGGAGGGTTAGTAGTCTGGGGCCTAATTATCAGCCATTTTTTAAAGTTTGGAGTGTGAGGCGTCATTGGTCTCTTGAGGGCAATAGGTTCTAGCAGGATGTTTTTCATCCCACTCATCTCATGGGGATGTGGGGAACTGAGGTTGCTCAAGATTCACAAAATTTTGCTATGCAGAGGGCTCCTTTTCAGTGTGCCAGCCAACCAAGCATACCTCCATCCAGGATACATTATTTAATTCATTCTCCTCCTCTGATGTTCCTTTTTTTCCTCTCTCTTGCTTTCTATCAGCATTCCATACACACTGAATATGCTCCTGCTTCACTATACTGTTTTGGGTACTCTTCCTACAGCTAGATTTCGTAGCTACCCTCCCAATGTAAATATCAGTGTTGGAGAGGATGTTGAGGAGCAGTAACCTCAGAGGAGGAGTCTATAGGACTGAACTGCAGAGATAAAAGAGTTTACCCCATCACCATGATTTCCTGTTCTCTCTCACCCAAAGCTATTTGCTAGCTTTCCTACTGAAAGAAAACCAGACTATATATTTAGCATAAAACCCAGCTAGGCCCGTATTAAAGGTCCAGGCTCAACATTTTTCTGATACTTTGAGGGAAACTGCCTGGGGGGGTTCGAATGAGCACTCCTCACCTGTTGTAGTGGGCCCAAAGGCCATGCAGGCAAGCTCCCTTCCCAGCCATGGTGGGCCTCTTATCCATGTCCTATACCAGCAATGTATTTGGTGGGCATGCCTACGTGTGTAGAGCCCCTTCATCCAAATGGTGAGTTTGAGTCTCCCTCCATCTGTGCAGGATCGCTGTGTGCCTATGCTGCTACACACCCACTGAGGCGGCTTGTGATGGTAATCCACATAAAGCTCACGCTGTAAAATTCCTTACTCTTAGGAGTACAAAACAACAAAAAGCAACCCATGAACAGGGCTTCTTTTCATAGTCACTCAACAAGCAGCTGATGGGAAGAGGGTGCTCCTCTGATGTATCCTAATGATATAAGGTGAGCCCTGTTCAGCTGACATATTAACAAGTGCAAAGAAGCTTCAACAGCTCTTTAAAAACTTCTTGGGAGGGAATATGCTGAGGACAAGTAGTCCTTACATATCTCTTCATTTCTGTGGAAACTTTATAGGAGACTCTTCCTCCATCCATGCTTTGTGCGTCATGGAACAGAGCTGTCCCCCTACTCTACCACTTTCTTACCTGATTTAGGCCATTTCTGCACTACACTGTTCTAGTGCTATTATTGCACTTTCAACATTCTGTAGAATTCTGTGGTTTGCAGTTTAGGAAAGGGCATTTAAAACTGTCAGCCAGAGAGCTCCTTGGCTTCAGTAAGCTGCATTCCACAGATGTTGAAAGTGGGATGATAGCACTATAACAGTGTAGTGCAGAAATGGCTTCTGTGCAATATAAGAAGTTAGATTTTCTCTGCTTGCCCAGGTGCCTCTGGACCAGCTTGATTTTTTTGCCTCACCAGCAATGTAAAGCAGGATTCCTCACCAAAGGACTGGTCAGCCTGAGCACTCTGCTTGCCCTATCTAGTAAAAGTGGAGGGCATGGACCCTCTTCCACAAGGCAGCTTCTTATGCAAAAGGCTCTGGAGGAGAGAGGCAGCCACAACTTGGCGTCTCAGCTACAAAGAGTTGGCCAAGGCAAGGGGGCTGCTTCAAGAGGGTTTTTTGCCAGGACCAGCGACTAGCTGCAGGCTTTTTAGACCGGGCACCATCATCCCCACCACACCTCCTCAGCTAATCCGTGCGGTTAAGGAGCAGGCGAAGAAATAAAACATCCTTATCAATATTCAGACCTCCGCGTGTCAGAAGGCGAGGGGAGCGAGGAGGAGGAGGAGGAGGAGGGAGTCGCGAGTGGGTTCGGTCATGTGTGAGAAGCTGTTGATTGTTGTTCTAGTTGAGAGAAAAGATGATAAAGTTTGGATAAAGTGAGCTTTGCCCGTAGGAGAGGAGGAGAAGTAGGAACGGGCAGCTGTATGCTAATCGCGCCGGAGCGCCGGCCTCCCTCATTAAGCGGGGAGGCAGGCAGGGAAAGCACACATCGCTGAGCAAATACACTCAGGCCGGACGAATGAAACACGCGCGCCCTTGACGCACACCGCACGCGCGCGCGCGCTGCCAGGGCGCCAAGGACAAAGGGCCCCCGGGAGCCCGGCTGGGGCTTTGGAGGAGCGCCTGGAGGCCGCGCTGCCCGGGCGGTGGGGGAGGGCGGCAGGCAGGCAGGCAGGCAGGCAGGCAGGCAGGTGGCCCTGGCAGGTTCCCTGAGCAGGCTGAGGGAAGCGGGCCTACTCCGGGGGAAGTCAGGCAGGGACTGACTGGCGCGCAGTTCGCACACTTATGGGGCCGGTTTTTCCCGGGCCGTGTTCTCTTGCCAGCTTGCCCTGAGAGGGAGAGGCAGGAATGGTGCTCCCGACGCAGCCTGAAGTTCTCCGGCGCCGCCGGCGCCTCCATTGCGGTGGTGTGCGAGTCCCTTGGAGCCGAGCAGCGCCCGGGCGACGAGCCACTGCCGGGGGTGGACTCTCCCTGCGACGCCCTCCTTTCCCTCTGGCTCTGCTTTTTGGCACTGCCAACGAGTGTCTGTCGTGCCCCCCGGCTTTCGAGCAGCCGGCCCGGCCCAGAATTGGGAGCGTAGGCTTTAGAAACGGAAGGCCACGAGCGTCACCCAGCCCAAGTGTCCTCGCACCTACGCACAAAGGCGCTTCCGCCGCTCTGGCAGAATGAGGCCCGGAATGCCCCGTCCTCGGCCTCTGTTTGGGGATGGGGGGTAGAGCGGGAGGGTGCGGGGGGGCCCTGAAAAGGGAGCCCGAGGGAGTGTTTGAGACACACGCTCGCGCGCACAGCTCTCGCTCCTTGCTTGGCGGTTTTTGTTTTTTCTTATTTTCTCCCTTTCATGCTCCCCTCTCCCCATTCTTTTGTGTGTAATTATTTAAACGGGAGATCCATGGCAGCTTTATGCTAATTTGGCAGAACAAAGCGGGAGGGCCGTGCGCGTGGATGCGGGGTAGGCGAATGGAGAGCGAGGGAGGGAGGCAGGCAGGGAGGGAGGGAGCGCCGCTTGGAAGGTGAATAGAGGCAGAAGCCCGGCGGAGAGGCGGGCGGGCGCGGGGGGTGAAGGCAGGCGGAGGCCGTTCGCGTGTCTCTCGCGTGTCCCTCGGGCAGACACAACAATCGCTAATTCCTCCGAACACAAAGGCCTCTCTCCCGAGGCCCTGCTCGGCCCGGGTCAAATACTACTAAGCAATGCGCCCATTGTTGCCGCCGCTTTGGCAACAAGAGCGGCGGTTCCAAAGCCGAGGCGGGCGGTGGGGAGCTCGCCGGGAGGGGGCCGAGGGCGGGGGTCGTGCTGTGGTCGGGTGGAAGTGGCCACAGGCTCCTCCGAGCGGGGAGCGCGCTTGACCGTCCCTTCTCGCCCCCCCCCCCGCTTTCTCTCCCTTCTGCCTCGCTGGGCCTGTTTACCAAGGCCATTTCCGCACTCGCCTGTTATAGTACTATTATTCCACTTTCAACATCCTATGGAATCCTGGGGTTTGCAGTTTGGGGAGGGGCCTAATGTTGAAAGTGGAATAATAGCACTATAACAGGCGAGTGCGAAAATGGCCCCCATCTGCGGCTGAGCGGCCTGGGTCCCCCCTCGGCGCGGCTCCATAGGGCCGTTTCGCGCATTCTCCGCGTTTATGCTAAAAATGTTAAGTGGGGCTCGAAAGCAAGGCACACACGTGTATTCCTTCCTCAGGTTTCTGGGATTACCTCTAACTTGAGTAGGGCGGACTGAGGCCTGACTGGGCAAACGCGCTAAGAGGCCCTTCTCCCCGTTAGCGAGTCCTTGCGTAAAGCTGCAGGTGCGGGGACGATCCGGACCGACATTTCCGTGGGGCTGTAGGCGCCCGGGGGCCCCCTGGCCAGGCCAGGCCAGGTCTCCGCGCCTGCTGCTTGCTTCCGTCTACCCAAAGGCAGAGAGCACTGTCGCTTTATGTGCTTTTGCCGCCTTTCGCATTGAATTCAGAGTTCAGCAAGGGCGCTCCGGGACTTTTTCGCCTGGGGCCGCCCCTTCTCCTTGGAGCCGACCGACTGCCGCAGGAAAGCAGTCCGGAAAAGCCGTTAACGCCACTGGCACCACCGTTCATTCTGAACGCCCTTGTTCCCCCTCCCCGCGGCGGCCCGTCTTCCCCGTTTTTCGGCTGTTGGGCGAATGCGATGGAGATGCGACTTTCAGGTTACAGATCGATTTAAGCAAGCGCCGATTTGAGCCCTAGGTGAGAAAATTGAAGCCCCGAGTGTTCTTCAGGTGGAATAGAAAACAGAAAAGAGATGTTTTCAAGTCGGGTAATATACAAGTCAGCCATGGACGAGTTTGCACTCAAATTACTGACTTAGGAGTGGGGAAAGCCTAAAGTTCGTATGTGGCAGGTGTAAAAGCACCATAAATCCTTTTTCACAGGAGACAATAAAGGTATTTGATTTTTTTTTCTTCTCCCACCAGTTGATGTTTAAATTTCATATAAGGACTAGGATGCAGAAACGAAATCGAATACACAGGAACTTTTTCATACTCCACACACCGCAATCACGGCGCCATTATTCCACTGTAACTGCCTCCGCTGCATCCCATGGAATCCTGGGCTCTGTAGTTTTGGTGGGGCATTCGTGGCAATTACCCCTTCCTAAACTCCAAATGCCAGAATTCTATCGGAATCATAGCATTATAGCTGTGCAGCGTGAAAGGACCCCAAGTCATTCCTTCGCTGTTGGGTAGCGAGTGCGAAACAGCATGAGGAGGAGGAGCATTTGCAAAGCCAACCCGGCCTTACCGCAAAGGCGGTTTTAACAGTCGCGCCACAAGCCAGAGCTGCAGAGGTGGGACGAAAGCCGCGGCGGCTGGAAAAATAAGGCCGGCCTAAACAACAACGGAGCCCAACGGGGGCTCTCCCACTGGACCGCCGGGCCAGAGAAACCTCGCTGGTGGGGGACCTCGGCGGCACCAGGGGAGCGGGGGAGAGGGAAAGAAAAAGCGGTGCAGAACGTCTTGAACGTAAAGACACTTGGCTTAAAAGGATCGGACTTAACTGTACTGCCCGAAAGTCCAGTAACATTCCTTTTAGGCTACAGCTCTCTAACTCAGGCTACCTAATAGGGGCGGCGGCAGCAACTGTTTCCCCCCACCCCCCACTGTGCCAAGGAGAGGCACTGCCTTTGCGCCCGTTGGCTACAATTGTGTCTGTCTCTCCTGGAAACTTGCCAGGGCCCGGTGCTGATCCAGGGACCACCAGTTTGAGCAACACTGTAAGTTAACTCGCTTAACCGGGAGAGGCGCCCTTGAACTCAACGGGACTCATTTCGGAGTCAGCCTGCCTCTTCCTTTTGGCTAGCTTTTAAGGATGCCCTCCGCTCCGCTCCCCTTTTGATGCTGCCGCCCCCGCCTTCCTAGGACATTTCCGCCCGGGACTGTTATAGTGCTATTATTCCACTTTCAACATCCTATGGAATCCTGGAGTTTGCAGTTTAGGGAGGGGTCCACTTTCAATATCCTATGAAATCCTGGGGCTTGCAAAGGCCCTGCCCTAAACTGCAACCCCCAGGATTCCATAGGATGTTGAAAGTGGAATAATAGCACTATGACAGCCTGGTGCGGAAATATTCCTACAACTCTGAGGTAGAAAACTCCGAGAACCAGGCCGAGTCGAGCTGGTGTAGGACGTTTCGGCTGAGCCTCTAGGAAGATCCGGCCTGCTTGACCCGCACCCGCCCAACCCTCCTCCTTCCTCTGATATTTATGCCCATTAAAGGCGGGGGCGGGGGACCTGTTTGTGTTTTAAAGAACTGTGGCGGGTGGCGAACCTGTATTCCTTTTCACTTACAGCTGCAGCCTACATTTCAGTCCTCGCTGGGCGCGTAGCGAGCGGGTGGTGTATAAATGTATGCTTTCATTTTGAAAAGAAAGATTTAACTCTGATCACCGGGACTTCATTCAGCGGGATGCTAGACAAAAATCTCCGCTGCTTAACTCCCGCTTGTGTGTGTTGATGGTTTTTTTCCTATGGTTGCCTCCGTCATTAAAGATGCTCACGTACGCTCAGAGGCACTCTCGTCTGCCGCGCCGCTCTACGATGCCTAGCACTGGAACAAGCCCATCCTTATGTATCTGAGGAGTTAAAACTTTCTTCCTGTTTAAGCTATTTTCCCCCCGAAATCGAAACAAGGCGAGCAAACAACAAGCAACCATTTTGGCCCGAACTCAGGCCTGTGCACAAGCCCTTTCATAAAAGGAGGCATCGGCTTGGTTTCCATGGGGTTGTAAAGAACGGTCTTCGCCTTATATTTCCAGTCGGGCTCCTCTTTAACGCTGACAGGACGGGCGTCCAGGCACAATCCGACGCCAAAGTTTGTGCGCTCCAGGCTGTCTTCTCATGCTTCCTTCTAGTTGTGTGCCTTCAAGTCGTTCCGGCTTACGGCGACCCTAAGGCGAATCTATCGCAGGGTTTTCTGGGGCGAAGAGGTTCCAAGGCCGAGCGAGGAATCGAACTCTGGTCTCCAAGTCGCAATCCATCGCTTAAACCACTTCACCACGCTCCCTTAGCGAGAAGGATTTCAGTGGCGCTTTCTTCTGAGAAGACCTTGTAGGAGCGCGCTGTTAAAAGGGCTATTGATTTCGACGCTGGGCTTGCCTTTGAAGGTCTCCCTCCCTTTGGTTCGATTTCGGTCGGTTCCCCCCTTCTGCCCACTTCCCCCACCCTGCTGCCCTCAGGCGCGCTGGGTGAAACCCCGTTTGAGGACGGTGGAAGTTGTAGTCAATGAAGCTGAAGGATACAAGGGAGAGTCTACTTTTGTAAAGTTGTTCGTTTGAGATTATAGGCCGAAGATGGAGAAAGGTGACATACATGAAACTTTCTGGGGGCTTTGTTTTGTGGGGCGGTGCGGGGGCTGGGAGTGGCCAAGCAACCACTCCTCGCTTTCCGCCAAAGCAGGAACACTTGGGTTGTTTACCATCCGGCCCCCCTCGGCAAAGAAGTCTGTTCCGACGCCCAGCCACTCCGGTTCTCATTCGGACTAACTACGCGGCTTCGGCCTCATCGGAGCTGCTCCTGGCTCCTCCGCCTGCCTCGCCCCCCCCCCAGTGGCGAGTGCCCCTGCCGCCGCTACCGGCACCTGCTTTGCCAGACGGTCTTCGTGCATCTTTCTTCTTTCCTCGGCTCTCTTGTTGTGAACATTAGTGTGGACTATTTGCACCTTTCAAGTACCCATGCAACTGAAAGCAGCGAACCCGCCCCCACTCAATACCCCTACTTTTAGCCGGGCTGCGGGGAACAGCGCAGGAAATCAGCACACACACACCCCGCACACACAAAAAAAGAAATGGATCTTTTGAATCCAAGGGCATCCATAGTTTTCAATAGGTTCCCTTTGGGTAACGCACGGGGCTGTTTGAATTCGTTACTACATCCAAACAGGAGATTTATTCGTTAAATGAGTATGTTGCGCGAGGGGGAGACTTGCACCATCCTTTTCGCCTTTCAGAGAAAAAAAAAGGAAGGAAGGAAGGAAGAACAGAAGGAAGGAAGGGAGGGAGGAAGCAGCCCATTTTTGGGAAGAGTTGTTTCTAGGCGCTTTCTATGGCCCTTTCCGCACTAGACTGTTACAGTGCTATTAATAAATCTTCCCAAACTTCCCAGGAATAAATCTTCCCTTCCTAAACTGCAACTGCCAGGATTCTAAAGGATGTTGGAAATGGAATAATAGCATTATAATAGCACTAGTGCAGAAATGGCCTTTGTGATCTAATTCAGGGATGGGTGGGAAACAGATCTGGATTTTCTGGTAGACCTCGGAGTGACCTGTGGTTAGATTAGTAAAGCTTTTCACTCCCGTTCTTTAACAACGGCAACAAAATTATGGGACTGAAATTACTAAAGCTTTGGCTAACTCCCAGTGCCTTTTCAGAAAGCCTGTGAGGGCCTCCCAGTTGTGGTACCTCAGGCAACTCCCCAGGCTTAGAAGAACTCCCCAGGCTTTAATCCTAAAGACGCGTCTTCTGCTCTTGGCTGGAGGACCTTGGGATCCCAGCGAAGACAAAAAGGAAGGAGGCCCAGCAGACCGGCGCCTCAGTCTTCCGGCTCCAGACTCAAAGTTGTTTCTCTCCTTGCTCATTTATTGACAGTTTTAAATCCCCTCAAAATATGCTGAAGAGGACGATGGAGATTCAACCCCAACTCTGGCACACGGCGAGGTGAAATATACCTCTATTTCGGACGTTCGGACACACCCGTATATCCGATTTAAACGAGGCGGCAAACAGCACCAGCAATGTCTGAATCAGTGGTAGGGTTGAACTGAGGGGAAAGGAGAGGAGGGCGAGTATGTTCCTGAAAGGTGTATTAGAGCCAGTCACCCTGTTGGGAGAATACAAAGAGGGCTCCGCTCTCCTTCACCGTCTTGAGCGCATGGGGAATTTAATAGGGAATCTGATTTATAGCGACATTTATTTCCTAATTAAGAGCGCGCGGAAAGTTTCACTTTCTCATCCTTCTTCCTCTAGCCTGTCCAAAAAAAAAAAAAAAAAAAGAATATAGAGGCACAAATCCGGGCTAAAAGTTCTGCGCAAGCCTCGCGCAAAGACCGAAGTGCCCAAGACTCTCTTCGCAGCTCCACGGAGTTTGCACAGAGACACTTTCCCCAGAGCCAGCTTGGCCTAGCGGTTTGAGCTTTGAATTACGACCCTGGAGACCAGGATTCGATTTCGCATTGGGCCATGGAAACCCACTGGATAATCTTGGGAGCGTCACACACTCTCAACCCCAGAAAACCCCCAGATAGGTTCGCCTCAGGGTCGCCATATGTCGGAAACGATTTGAAGGAACACAAGAACAAACTTTCCTGCTGGTCCTTTTTTCCCTTTCCCCTTTTTAAGAACTTCCAAGTGTCCTGCTTTAATAACTGAGGGGGTGGGGGGCTCAAGGGTTTTGCTTCCTCCTTGGGTTTACTGGAGTTGCCCATAGGCCGGCGGGGGGCACTGGGGGTGCGCCCTGCGCTCCCTGCGGCGGGTGCAGCCGCCCTTCCTTTGGCCCCGTCAGACCCAGCCGCTCCGGCCGAGCTCGCTCAGTTCAGCACCAGGGAGAAAAACAGCGCCGGGCTTCGGCTGCTGCGAGAGGCGGCGGCGGCGGCGGCGGCGGCGGCCGGTGGGGAACCGATTTAAGACCAGAGGGGCGACTCTCCTCCCCGCGCCTGGTGTTTCCCACCCCCTCCTTTTGAATACTGTTGTTAGACGACAGCGGTTCTGGCAGGGAGGACCTTTTGGACGCCGGAGAAAGACTGCTCCTCCGCGGGCCTCCCTCTGGAGCCGCTTTCCCGGCCTGTTGATGGGGCCGGGCGGCGCGGGGCGCGCCCCTCCCTCCCCTCCCCTCTCCCCCCCCGCTGTCCCGCAGGCTCAGCTGTGCCTTGGGCCGCGGTGGCGGCGTCGAGGGAGGGAGGAAGGAAGGAAGGGAAGCCCCTCGCCCAGGGCTCCGCAGCCAGACGGCTTTCTCCTGAGCGGGAGGGGACCGGGCTCTTCCTCCTCCTCCCCCTTCTCTCGCCCCCTTCCCCGCCGCACGCGCCTTTTGCTCCTCCAGATTGGCCGCGGTTCACTTTCAATAACAAGAGGTTAATTTCCTTGAAAAAGGTGACAGGGATGGGGAGGCTCCAGCGGACAGGCCGATCCCTTTATTTGGTTCTCTCTCCTCTCGTCTGCCCCCGCCCCCACCTTCTTGGCTACTTGATTAGACCTCTTGATTTAGCATCAGATGTCAAACAGCAAAGTGCACGGGTTGGATTAAAATGCATGAGCTCCCTCCGGCCCCGGCCCTTCCTCTCCTCCTCCTCTTCCCTCGCTAGCGCTGCCGAGGGATCTTCATCAACTTTCAAGACGCTGCATCAGAATGGCCGCCCCCATCCGCCCCCTTCGAGGGAACAGCCTGGGCCTGCACCAGCTGGTGCCTCCAGCAACCTGAACGAGCTGCGGAAAAGGAGGGAGTCTCTTGCGCAAGCGTCTCTGAAGCGCAAAAGCCCAACTCATCGCTAATCGGTTTGTGGA
This sequence comes from Iguana delicatissima, assembly GCA_948472985.1. Classification (NCBI taxonomy): domain Eukaryota; kingdom Metazoa; phylum Chordata; class Lepidosauria; order Squamata; family Iguanidae; genus Iguana; species Iguana delicatissima. The sequence goes on from CAOKZL010003126.1 coordinate 45,645, forward strand.
AGAGGACTTCCAGTGGTTGGATCTGCCCCCCAATGGGGGAAGAAAACAAGCCCCGCCAAGAAGAGAGAAGCTGAAAGGAGTCCCGTTTCCAGCAGTGTCTGCTCAGCCTCGTTTGTGCTGTGGGGAAATATGAAGGCTCTAGAGGAAAAGGGCCGCATATTGCACGCAGGGTGGTCCCCCAAGTTGCCCCTGCCCGATGTGGCAACGTCAGTCCCCATCCCCAGCGGTAAGGGGAGGTGGACCCGTGCCGGTGCGGATGGCAGTCTGAAGAGGACGAGTCGCTGACGGGGCCCTGGTGCCCCCTTAGTCTTGGAAAGGAAACCGCCAAGCAGCGCAGGGCGGAGCTCCCGGGGGAGATCCCCGCCGGACACCTGAGCAGCGTCCTTTTCGTCTATTCCCACCTCGCACTCACTAAAATCAGGATTTGGAGCAAGACTAAGGAAAAGCATAGGGGGAAAAGCGGAGAGGACCTTCCCTGCCCAGGTTCCTAGAATCCCATGAACCAAATAAAGAGACATGACCGTTTTGTGGTGTAGGTCTATTGGAGGCTGCTTGCGCGTGAATTCTTAAGGTAGGCTCGCTAGTCAGCCTCTTCAGAACTGCCGCCTTGGAAGTGCCAAGGCAAGAAAGAACGGGGCAGCCAGGGATTGGCGAGAGAATGGGGGGAGGGGGTGTAAATCCGTTACACACGTATCAGAACAAGTCCAAGGAAAGCTTCTCCGTCGAGTGTCAGCTCCCTGGCCGACGAGAGTTTGCCGCCGGTGGCGTCTGAAAGAGCCACAGGTTCCTCGGGTGGGTGGCGGCGGCCGTAGCGCGCTGCTTGCCCCTTTCCAGCCCGAGCTGGGCCGAGCGGAGGGCTCCCCTGGTCTCCTCCAAAGGGCCAGCTCGGGGGTAGAGCAAGGCTTCCCCCTGCTAGGGCGGCAGGACGCGCGCCTCCCCGAGCGAGGCCCCCCCGGGCCCCTCCGTGGCCGGCCTGGCGAGGACTGCGCTTCCGCGCCGGGGACAGGGGCGAGATCGTCCAGCCCTTTCCCGCCTGGGGCCCGCCGCAACGGTGACCTGGTTTCTGGGGACAAAGAGCCCTTCGACATGACACGACGCGACGCCTTTGCAAATATCTCCTGCGGCCGGAGGCGCGCCCGCTCCTCTCCCGCCCCCCCCCAGTTCTGCCGCGGGCGCCGGTGGGCGGCTGCCCTTCTCTCCTGCCGGTGCGCTCACTCTTGGCCAGAGTTTTACCTGTTCCCCTCCCCCCCGCGTTCTCCCGGCCAACAGCCTTTTAAACACTGAGCGCGCCTCTTCCTCATGTTCAGCTTTCGGGGTCTTCCCCCCTCCCCCTCCCTCCCCCTCTCTCCTGCGTCTTGAACACCCTCCTTGACATATTCCGGCCCCTTCTCCTCCTTTGTTGCTATTTTGCTCCCTGAGCGGCGGGCAATTCTCTCCCTTCCTCCAAAGCCAGCGCATTCGGGTCCCTCCCCCGCGGGGGTCTCTTATTGTCATGCTGATGGATCTTTCGATTTGGCAGCTCTGGTGCCCCCCTGGAGGAGAGACACAAAGGCGAGGCACGTGCGCCTTCTCATAGAAAAGCAGCAGACCGTGAAAGGAGGCGGAGCTGGGCGTGTGCCTTCGGCGGGGGAGCGGGGAAGAGAGGGAGGGCGCAGAGGCAGGCAGAAGAAAAGAAAAGAAGAGAGGGGAGGGGAAAAAAAGGGAGGGAAGCGCCGAGCCCCTCAGGTACATCTGCCGCGCTCTACCTAGCGAGCCACCCGCCTGGCGCGCGCGCGCCTGCCCGCCTGCCCCCTTTCCGCCCGCCTCACAGCCCAGGGAGCAGCCGCGGGAAGCGCTGATTGGCTCGGGGCGGAGCAGGAGGCACGAACAATGCTGTCCTCCCCCTTAAAAAGCGGGCGGCGAGGCTGGGCGACTGGGGGGGCAACGCCACGAGGAGGCGGAGGCGCGCGGGCGCCCGGGGAGTCGGCCGCACCGAGCTAGCGCGCAAAGCTAGGCGGCGAGGCGAGGCCAAGCCCAGGCCGTCTCTCCGCCTCGGCCGAGCCCGAAGCAGCCGCCTAACAGAGGGAGGACAGGCCGCGCGGAGGAAGGAGGAGCGGGGCTTGATGGTCGTAGTGCCGCCGCCGCGGCTGCTCAGAGGCTGAGGCAGGGCGCCTTGGCACCTCCTGGAGCCGCCCGAGGATGCCCCGGGGCTTCCTGGTGAAGAGGAGCCGCAGACCGACGCCCATCTCCTACCGGACGCGCTGTTGCTACCCGGCGGCGGAGGCTCAGGGAAGCGACCCGGCGCAGCTCTTGGTTCCTCCTCCTCCTCTGCCGCCGCCGCCGCCGCCGCCGCTCCCTGCTCAGCTTCCCAGGTCGGGCTTTGCTTCGGAGCCTCCCGAAGGGGTGCCTCTGCCTGTGCCGGCGGTGCCGCAGTTCGGAACGCCCGAAGGCCCCTCGTCTCCGGCGCCCTTGCACAGCCCTGCGCGGGCGGTCAGCGAGGAGCGCAGCCTCCACCTGGGCTCCCCTGTCACGGCCGAGTCCTTTCCGGCGCCGGAGCCGCTGCTCTTGGGCCCTGGCGGGGAACTCAAGCTGTGGGCGGTCGCGGCTGCCGCCGCCATCGCTACTGGCCCGCCGCCGCCGCCTCCTCCTCCAGCGGTCCCCCCGCGCACCCATGGGTCGGGCCAGGGCGCATCCAAACGGCCGCAGGGCAGGAAGGCCAAGGCGGCCCGCAAGCTACACTTCGAGGATGAGGTGACGACCTCGCCTGTGCTGGGGCTGCGGATCAAAGAAGGACCCCCGGAGCCTGCCTCCGCGGCCGTGACCACAATGCAGCAACCGCCGCAACAACAGCCGGCGGGCGCGTCGGGCGGCCCTCGGGCGGGGAGCGCGCAGCCGCTGGGCGAGTTTATCTGCCAGCTCTGCAAGGAGCGCTACCCGGACCCGCTGGCGCTGGCTCAGCACAAGTGTTCGCGCATCGTGCGCGTCGAGTACCGCTGCCCGGAGTGCGACAAGCTCTTCAGCTGCCCAGCCAACCTGGCGTCGCATCGCCGCTGGCACAAGCCACGGCCCCCCGCCTCTGCCTCCGCCGCGGCCAGTGGAGCCCCTGCCCCGACCAAGGCCAAAGCCGCCCCGGAGGATTCCGCGAAGGGAGGAGGCAGCGGCAGCGAGCGGGATACGCCGAGCCCCGGGAGTGGCAGCAGCGGCAGCGGCGGCAGCGGACCAGAGCCCGACGCCGGAGCCGAGGACTTCCCGTGCCCGCGCTGCGCCAAGCGCTTCCGACGCCAGAGCGCACTGCGGAAGCACCTGCCCGTCCACCACGAGGCCCTCGACGGGCCGCCCCACCTCCGGCAGCAGCCTCCCGAGCCCGGTTCGGAGGAGCCGGGGGCGGCCGCGCACAGCCCGCTGAGCCTGCCAGGCGAGTGCCATCCGTGCCCGGTGTGCGGCGAGACCTTCCCTAGCAAGAGCAGCCAGGAGCGCCACCTCCGCCTCCTCCACGCCGCCCAGGCCTTCCCCTGCAAGTACTGCCCGGCCACCTTCTACAGTTCGCCGGGCCTGACGCGGCACATCAACAAGTGCCACCCGTCGGAGAACCGGCAGGTCATCTTGCTCCAGGTGCCCGTGCGCCCCGCCTGCTAGAGGCAGCCCAGCTGTGCCTTCGCCCCCCGCCGCCGCCGCCGCCGCCGCCCCAAGCCCGAAAGGCGAGGAGGACAGGGACCGCTGGGCTCCGCAGTCAGCCCCGCCGCCCTACGCCCAGGAGTCCAACCCACCGTCTTCTTCGGATGGTGCTGCTGTGGCCGCCGCCCCCCCGGACTCTCAACCTTGTTGCCCTTCGCACCCCTCCGAGGGTGATGAAGGCCTCCCCCCATCATGCCTCCCCTCCCCGACGGCGCTGACTCGAATGCAGCCCCCCTCCGCCCACCCACTCACCGCTGCACTCCGGGGGCTGCTCCGAAGTCCAGAGGCTCAGCGTTGGCTCAAAGATTCGCTTTCGCCGTCCCTCCCCGCCCCCCCAAGTCAATCTTAACAATGAGGATGATGATCGATGCCTTTACCTTTCACAGGCTATGAACTGAAACTTTACCCCTTTGATTAGCTTTATTATGGCTTGTGAACCGCTGGGATCTGGCTTTACCTTTTTCCCCTCTTTTTGTTTCGTTTTATTTCATATGTGAACAAAATCAAATTGCTTAAAGATATAACTTTGGTTAGTATAGCCACAAATGCCTTGACTTGATTGTTGTTGGTCTCCAGAAAAAAAAATGTTGTAGAAGCTGCCTTAATACGACGACATGCCAATCTTTTTTCTTTTCTTTTTTTTCTTTTTGTGTTCCTTTTCGAAGTAGAACCATATGTTGACGCTCTGTGTATATGTTGATTTATGCGTAATTGTTATTTATTGGTTATTTATTATTAATTATGGTGTTTATATCATTTTGATGTGCTTTGCCTTTCTCCGCACCTCCTCCAACGCCTTTCTCCTACCATTTCACTGTGCTTTTAAAGGCTGCAATCCTACACGCACTCACCGAAGAGTAAGTCCCATTGAACTTACCGGGACTCACTTCTGTGTAGACATTGCGCCGTCTTTTTTTTTTTTTTTAAAAAGAGATCTGTTGGAAAGGGTTTAACTTTTATACCTAGAATAAACGTACAACTGCAACCCTTTTATTCTTGCTTCGAGGCTCTCAAACAACTCAGCTTACTTTTAGATGCAATCTCTTTTCTACACACATTATTTTCTTAACTGTTAGCTATTTATAGAATGCTTCGATAGAACTGTTTTAACTGTATAACTATTTACTATTCAAATAAAAATATTTTCAAATTCAAAAATGCACATTTTTTCTTTCCTCCATGTTTCCACTTGCAGCGCAATAATCCCACCCACATTTGCTTGCAAAGAAGTTTACTCCCCATAAAATATGTGAGGATTTGTAAGTTTGGGGCGTATGAAATGCGGAGTTTTCTGACCATTGTTCTTAGGCAACGCGAAAGTCAATGGGCTTTAAGCATTTTAAAGCTGCAGGGCTTGAACTGGCCCAGTAATTGCTGATTCTCTAACGCTTACCCTTTGTTAAGCAGTCGGGGACTTTAACCTAAAGGCTTAACGCGGGTCATGCTCAGTAGGCCCCAGTCCTGACCCCAAGGATCGCTTAACACCGGCTAAGGTGGACAGGGGGCGAAAGAGGCGGCCATTTTCTTACACTGCTCGCTCACCCACCTACTCCAGGGAAGGCGGGAAGCTGGCGGGAAGGCCTTTCAGCTTCCGCGGTCGCGGGGGCATTTCCAGACAGACCAGGGGCCCTAGAAAGGCAGCCCCTCCAGCAGCCATTTCCCTCAGTTTGCTTGCCGACGCCTTAAGATCCTCCAGGCCGGGTGGAGGCCCGTTCAGAAGCAGCGGCCGGGAGAAACCTGGCAATACTTCTCTGGATGGTTTAGTCTTCCTCCTGCCCTGTTCTCATTGACAACAAAGGGGCTGTTGAACTGCCTAGAACTGGCCAGTATCCCAAGGAAGGGGAAAAAGAAGAAGCAGGCTTCTCCTCAGATGCCTTCCGGATTAGTTTGGCTCAGAAGGGACCCCGGGCGTTAAATACCGTGGGTTTGGTGAGGTTCGGGTTCCTGCCTTCCCTTCCCAGGTATTTTGTTGGGCTTATTCCAGGGGAAGAAAACGTCTTCCCGGTTGGGGGCCTGTTCAGTGGCTGCGCTGTTTCTACAGATTTACTTCCGAGTAAAGCTATTTAGACACGTGAGAACACCCAAGAGCACAGCCCCCGTCCTGAGGGTGTTTACTCTCAGCGGCAAGTCCCACTCGTCTGAAAGCGAGAGGGGCCGGTCACCAACCGGGCGGCAGCGGGAATCCGAAGACCGCGGACATTTTAGAGCGCCACCGCTTAGCCGCAGGAACGGGGAAGGTTCAAGGCGAGCCGCCCCAGGAGTCTCCCTAGCTGGAGTTTCACGAAGAATGCCCCGCTTTTGGAAGAATTGCCTCGGCTTTGCCTTCCAGCGTTAACAAGCACAGCCTCCTGATGTCGGCGGTACGCGGTGAGCCTTTTTCTCCGGCTTCCCTCGCTGGCGCTTCCCTCGCAGATATTGGCGGGCCGGGGGTTAGACACGGTCAGGAAGGGTTCCCGCTCCTTAAAAGAAAAAAAGAATAGCGAGGGTCGGGACACCCCCTGTGACCTCCTTCCTTGGTGCTCTTTCCCTCGATTAAAATTGACCCCCCCCCAATCCCCCGGCTGCTGTCTGCTCCACTGGGAAATACGGAGGCCATTTAACAGCCCAGAGGGCCTCGTCCTGTCTCCCTCCGAGGGCTGGGATGGAGACGGCTCGGGCGAGGGTGCCTTGGCCCCCGAGCGGAGAACTCAGTTCTCCGAGGTCCGCGCTACCCCTCCCAAGCTGGCTGCCTCCCTCCCTGTTACCAATGTCCCCGTTTCCTTCCCGCCTTACCCGAGGGAGAAGGACCCAGCCTCAGCAGTGTCAGCAGCACTAACCAGGAGAGAGACGCCACATTTTCTCCAAGACCACCGAACTGCCATTTTAGCGAGAGCGGTCCTCAACGTGTATTTTTTGCTATGCACCTTCAAAGTGGACTCCGATTTAAGGCTACCCTGTCTTACTGTTTTCTTCTTGGCCATATTTCTTCAGAAGAGATTTGCCCTTGCCTTCCTCCTGGGCTGAGAGAGTGTGACTCGCCCCTGTGTCACTATAAGGAAATAGAATATTTATAATGAATATGAAGGAAAGGAAATTTACTCAATGTAAACATATATGCTCAAGTTGTAACTGTCAGGGGAGATGGGAGGAGGTGATGGAAAGGTATTTTAAAAGTTATGTATTATACTTTTTTTTATAATTCAAAATTGTTGATATCATATGAGTGCCTCACCTGGGATCTGAAATGAAAGGCAAACAGAATTGATTTTCTTTCAGTTGTGCCCCCCCCGCAACATTCTTTTTGGAAGTGCTTGAAAACAAATAAAATAGGCACACATTTTGGGGCACAATACAGTAAACCTCTGTGAAATGCATGGGGGCTGTATAAGCAGCTCTGATTTGTACTCATGGGACTGAGTGTTCCTCAGTTGGCATTTTCCATTAAAAGCCAGGGATCATTATTTTGCCAGCTTGGATTGATGCTGCTTTACTACCATCTAGCACTAAACTGGAGGAAAGGGAAGAAACAGGAACTTAGGAACAATTTTCCCCAGAGTTATTTTCTAGTTTGCCAATAATGCACCTGTTGATCTTTTCTGATACACCCTTTTCTTTAGTATCATAGAGAGACATTTTCATGGGATCTCCAAAACCTTTTTCTCCATGGAGTCAGTTTACAAGTCCAAGTATGAATGATTTAAGTGTCAGGTGACTGGCATGGACATGTGACCCTATCCTAAACCATAGTTTGCAGACATGCTTTCTAAATACCTATAATAATTTTCCCATAATTGCTTTTACCTTTTTCTTCAACAAATTCCAAAGGTGTTTCAAAAGTGTGTCCCTAGTTACTACTGACAAAGAAGACTCAACACAAACACTGCAAGAGCCTGCTCTTTCTCAGTCTTTGGGTGGAAGAAGAGATTTCAGCAGATTCAGCTTTCTCACTCTTGCTTCAGAAGCAACATCTCCTCTAATTCCTTGAATTATAGAAATCATTTCCTTCTTTGCAGCACCAGGGAAAAGAACCCAAAAGAAGGGAGGCAAACCTCAAATCAGTGCTGAACTGGAAGTTACTTCTTGCAAAAATTAAGGAAAAAAAGATATTTTAAAAGCTAAAATATTTAGATACTGTGTTTCCTAATAAAGTTTAGAACTCTAAACAAAAACAATTTAAACAATGATTAAACAAGAGGGAAAAACTAAGGAGTAGGATTGAAAAGTAAAAATTGTCATACAACAATTTAATTGTATGGCTGCTATCAAGATAAAAACAGTTCAGTGACAGAGCAGCTCCTCATAGCCCTAGTTCTTAACAAGGGAGGTCCCAAATGAACAACCTGGCAAAAGGCCATTAAAATGGGGGAAAGAGAAATGTCAGCAACTGAAACGGCCCTCTCCGAGGTCCAAATTAAATCCACTTTTATGGATTTTGGGAAAATGCAAGAAGGCTTGAGGTCTGCAGCAGAGAAAACATAATAATTTGATTTTTTTAATAGCAGCACCCTGAAATGTCATCCTCTTCCTGGGAATATTTTCTACACCAGGACACCTTAGCCATGCTATTTCATAAATGCACTATGATATGTGTGCTATTGATTCTCCACATAACATTAGCAGCAGCATTAAAATGGCCACTACTGAGTTATTTAGGCAGCAATCCTGTGTACATTTACCTGTGGAGAAAGGAGGGGGAGGTCTTGTTAAACACCACAGGTGTAGGGCTTACTTCCAGACAAACTTGTATAGAGTGTGTTGTCAGTATGATAGAAGGATGCTGATGCAGGAGGCTATACTAACAAGGGGCAATACATTAACTTTTATTGTAAATATATATATCATGGTTGAGGTGTAGTGAACCCTTTGCCTTCTGTGCATGAGCAAGGGACTGTGTGCTGTTGTATTTGCTTTCCAAACACTTAATTATACCAGGCTTAATATCTATGTGTTCCATTAAAATGTCCCTATCAAAGAAAAAGGATTCTTCTGTAGCATAGATAAAATGCTTTGACCAAAGGGACAGGTTGCTTACCTGTAACTGTAGTTCTTTGAGTGGTCATCTGTGCCTCACACACATGGGTGCAGATCACATATCTGTGCAGATCCATCCATGGTATGTTCCAGGGCTGAGTAGCTTTTGGTGGTAACCCTGTCACCTCAGGCACCAAGATAAGTAGTGCCAAGAACTCCTCTCCGTTCTGATGTCCATTGTTTGGAAGTAGACCTGCATAGAAAGGGGAAGAAAGCAAGTTGTGTGAGGGTACAGATGAGGAGGTGTTTTTTGTGGGGGTCCTGTTGTGGATCAAAGTAGCAAAGGAACCACAGTTGGGCTGGAAGCAGAGCCTGGCACAAAATGTGACCAAAGTCATGGTGGTGAAGAGGCCTAAAAGCCACAAGATCAGATGAGCCTGAATCATTGGTTTGTGATGAACCTGGCAGACAAGGGAGTGTATCATATATGCCCAGAACAGGGGAAGAAAGGCTGTGGCCAGTCTAGAGTCAAGGAAGATTCCAATGAATGATGGGGTCTGGGATGGGATGAGACAAGATTTCTTAGTGTTGATCCAGAAACTGGGGTTCAGAAGGAGGGATAGAGTTCTGCCTATGTCCTTGCACAGCTGAGATTCTATTGAGGCCATGATGAGACAGTCATTGAGGTATGAAAACATTCTCATGCTTTGAGTTCTCAGATGAGTGATGATGACTGCCATTACAAGGGGCAGTGGAGAGGCTAAAGGGCAAGACCTTGCACTGGTATATGTCATGCTGACTATCAAGTGAAGGTATTTCCTGTGTTGGGGATGGATGCAAATATGAAAATAAGCATCTTGGAGGACCAAAGATATGAACCAGTCTTCTTGCTTGAGGAGAAGAAGGATTGAGGGCAAGGTGAAACTTCCTAGGGCAGATTGCTTGAGGAGAAGGATTGAGGGCAAGGTGAAACTTCCTGGGGCAGATATAGTGGTTCACTGCTCTCAAGTCCATGATAAGGTGGAGGGAGCCATCTCTTTCTGATATGGTGAAATACCAGGATAAGAACCCAGTGTGGGTGGCCCTCAGGGGAAGTTGTTCAATGGTGTCTTTTTGAAGGAGGGTGGTCAACCTCCTGCTGGAGAACTCTGGACAATGGAGTGTGTTGGAAAATGCTCAGTGGAGGTAGACGGGCAAACTCAATTGCATAACTGAGCTGGACAATTGTGAGGGCCCAGGAATCCTAACAGATGTGTTCCCATGTGGGAAGGTGGTTGAGGAGGAAGGGAGGTGAATGGATGAGGGGACAGTGGCACAAAGTCAGAGGCAGAAAGAGTGGTAAGCCACAAGAGTCAAAGCTGCTGCTTGATGGAGTAGCAGGACTTCTTAGCAGGAAGAGAGTGCTGATAGGAGGAAGAGACTGCAGGGAAGAATGTTGTGATCTCTTGAATTGAAAAGATTGCCAAGAAAAAAGAATGCTGATTAAGAGGGAGGAAAGGTCATCCTCTGCCAGGGAGCTGTGTCAAGTGAAAAGAATGGGCAGCTGGTCCAAGGCCTATTTTCTTTGCTGTGGTATGGACCTTGAAGAGGGCATCCATAGCCTTATCAGTGAAGGAATGCAAAGGGCCCTCCCCACCAAAACGGAGGTCTTCAATCCAGTTGCTGGTGTTCTCCATTATATCTGCTGACTTCAACCAGGCATAATGGTGAAGATTGATGGAGGTTGCCATGACTTTTCTGGCATAATCAGCCCTATGGCAAACTGTGGTGATTTGTCTCACTGTAAGGCAGTGTGTGTCCTGTTAAAAAAGATGGCAGTGTTCCTCTGATCCTCCAGGAGATAAGAGATGAAAGATGCCATCATTTCCAAAAGGAACTATTGGTAAGCTGCCATGCCAGCTTGATAGTTCAGTATCCAGATAGCTAAGGTGGCAAAGTAGAATTTTCTCTTGAAGGGATTAAAACTACAGCTCTCCTTACACAGAGAGGTAGATTTGTGGGTGGGTTTTAATTGAGTGGCCTGAACTATAATTGAATTGGATTGAATTGGGGAGTGGATGGGTGACGAGGAAAGCAGTACCCTCTTCTTGAACTTGGTAAAGAGTCATCTCTTGATGACAGGATCCAAGAAACAAGACTGTCTCCTTTGTCTTTGCATGTGGCAGGATATTGCTGAGAGATAATATTTGATGGAGAAAAGAGAGAGCCCTTTCTTTGCTAGGGAACCTAAGAAGTCTAGCAGATCAACAATATGGGAGGCACCTGGATCAATTTGCCTTTCAAGAAGGAAGTGTACGAATTTGTTCCATATGGGCATCTGGTGGAAGGCTTGTGAGCAGCTTCGATGAGATGCCTCACCAAGAGCTCAGTGGAGGAAGTTCCAGGCTGTAAGCTTGAGGGCTGAGATGTCCGGCTGCTGCACAGTACCAGTGTGGATGGTGAGGAGGTTTGGTCTGGATGGAAGCCTCTGATACCAACCTCACAAGAGCGTTAGAAATGAACCACAGTTGCCTGGGCCACCATGGGGTGATCGGAATGGCTCTGGCAGCTTCCCGCTGAACCTTTACCAGTACCCTGGTGATGAGAGGGAATAAAGGAAAAGCATATACAACGGAACCTTTCCAATTGGACAGGAACTCATCTCCCAGCAACCTGTCATGCCCCTTGGTCCTGGAACAGAAGATTCAGCACTGCTTGTTGAGGGGAGACACGAAGAGGTCCACCAGTGGTGTGCTCTAGGTTTTGAAGATGTCCCTCAAGGTGTGTGAGTGAAGCTTCCATTTGTGGCAGGATAGAGGAGTGCAACTGGGCATGTCTGCTAAGACATTTTGATTGCCTGGAAGTTGAACTGCTATAGGAAATATCTGTCTCTCTGTGGACCTATCCCAGAGTCGAATAGTTAGGTTGAGGAGAGTGGTTGATCCAGTGCCCCTTACTTGTTCAGATAATGCATGACAGTGGTGTTGTCTGTCAGCACTTGCACTACCCTGTCTCAGAGGCAGTCCTTGAATGCCCTGAATGGCTAGCTGACAGTGAGAAGGTGCAGCATGTTTATATAAAGCACCCTTTCCAAAATCGACCATCAGCCCCTCACTGTGAGACCATTGAGTGCTCCACTGTGTGCTCCCTTTCTGTCCAGAGAGGCATCTATCATTACCGTTTTCAATGGTAGAGGAGACAGAAAGGGCATTCCTGCAAGAATTTTCTAGTCATTCAGCCACCATATCACAGAATGGGATACCAGCCTTGGTACTATGTGGAACTTGGATAGACAATGTTGAAGAGGGTCAAAACTCTTGAGAAACCAAGCTTGCAAAGGTCTCATACACTAACTTCATGAATGAGGTTACTGTTGTCATGGAAGTCATGAGGCCACAGAGGATCTGAATTGACCTGAATAGCCTTGACTCATCTGGAACGGCAAAGGGGGAGACTACTGTGAGCAACTTCTCTCATCTGTTGACTGGAAGAAAGGTGGCCTCAGACTGAATATCTGTAAGTCTCCTATGAATTTGATCTGTTAGCATGGAGTGAGGTGTGACTTCTAGTAATTGATCATGAAATTGAGGGCATCAAGTAGATTTATGGTGGAGTCAATGTTTCAAGGAAAGCAATCTTGAGAGGGAGAGATTATGAACCAGTTGTTGATATAAGGAAAGAGGACAATGCCTTATGTGCTGCCACTGCCATGCATTTGGTAAACACCCTGGGAGCTGTGCTGGGGCTGAAGGGAAGGACTCAAAACTGGTATGCCTTCCTGCCCACTATGAAGGAAAGGAACCTCCTGTGTTGAGGCCTGATGGAAATGTGGAAGTACACGTCTTTCAAGGCCAGCATGGCCAACCAATCCTTCTGTAGCAAGGGTTGGATGAAAGTGAGAGTCACCATTCTGAACCACTTGGCCTTGATGTAGTAGCTTACTCCTCAAAGGTTGAGGATGGGATGTAGGCCCCCATCATTCTTGGATACTAAAAAGTACCAGGAAGAGAAGCTGTAACATAGAGAAGAAAGAGGAATGGGCTCTGTGGCTCCTTTTTGAAGTAGTCTGTTGATCAGCATTAGCGATGGGTGAGTAACAGGGACAAGGCCTGTGGGGGGAACTTTTGAAATTCTATGATGTACCCTTTGGCAATGATGTCAAGAACCCATGTGTCTGACATGATAGAGGCCCAAGCAAAGTGGAATTTGCTTAGTCTGTCCCTGAAGGGACAGTCATAATATGGAATTGAAAGTGGAGCAACGGTATGAAGAGTTAACAGAGCAGTGTTGATGACAGCACTGAAGATGATAGAAGTTATTGAGAAGACAGAATCATTGGTGTCTGACAGAGTGGTAGCAAAGGATTGTCCAAAGGACTTCAAACATGGCACTTTGAACTACTGAACTGCCTTTTCTTGTATCGTAAGGGCCTGTATTGAGCTGTCGGTAGCCTACAAGAAGATGGCTGTTGCAGTGGCACCTGAGAAGATCTCTGCCTTGTTGGTGTAGAGTTATACATGCGGAGAACAGATTATGAGAAACGTCAGTAGTGATACCTGGAGGAATACTACTGTGGTTGAATTCCAATTTTTTAGCTGTGGTTCTCATCTTTTGTATGTGTTCTAACTTGTCATCAGTGGACAAGTTGAACAGGCCCATTTCATTGAAAGAGAGATCTTCAACTGTAGCTTTAACCTGTGGAGAGAGGCCAGAAGAGTAGACCCAGAAATGGTGACAAAAGGACACAGCCCCAGCTAAGTGCTTACTGCTACAGTCAGCTACATGCCATGCCACTGTGATCTGCTGAGAGGTAAGACAGTGAGCCTCTCCATACAATACCATCACTATCTTCCTATCTTCTTCAGGAAGATGGTCTAGATAGGGCTTCACTTTATTCCAGACGAACTGTTGGTATGCTCCCATGCATGCACTGTAATTAGAAATTTGAAATAAGAGAGCTGCATTGAAATATTTTTTTACCCAGACTCCAGCTTCTTTCCTTCTTTGTCAGCATGGGTGTGATGTAGTCTTTAGGACATCCTGGATTGAGCTGCATCAATAATTATAGAATTTTGTTTGGGGTGCTGCACCAGCCGTTCTACTCCCATCTCCACCACCTTGTAAAAGGACATAAGCTTTTTCAATGTAGGTGGGGTGGATGAGGGAGACTCCCAGGACTTCAGCACATGGATGCAGTCAGGCAACAGAGGCAATAAAGCTGGAGTAGGTGTGTGGTCCTGAAATTGTTGGAAACATTTTTCCAACATTTTTCCTTGGTGCTCCACCTGAAGATTCAGGGATGTAAGCATTTGTAACAACTGGTTGGCAAAGGACTGGACATCATAGTTGGGGAGACAGGGTTACAATCTGTGACTCATTCCTCAGAGAGAGTCTGCATTGGGTCATAGAGTCATAGAATGAGAGTTGGAATAGAGTTGGAAGAGACCACAGGGGCCATCCAGTCCAACCCCCTGCTATGCAGGAACACCCATCAAAGTATTCACAATAGATGGCCATCCAGCCTTTGCTTAAAAACCTCCAAAGAAGGAGATGCCACCACACTCTGGGGCAGCATATTCCATTGCCAGACAGCTCTGACCATCAGAAAGTTCTTCCTGAGGTCAGGTGGAATCTTCTTTCCCTGCAGCTTGAATCCATTGTTCCTTGTCCTAGTCTTTGGAGCAGTGGAAAACAAGCCTGCTGCCTCCTCGACATAACATCCCTTCAAATATTTAAACTTGGCTATCATGTCCCTTCTTAACCTTCTCTTCTGTGGACTAAACATACCCAGCTCCCTAAGCCACTCCTTATAGGACATGGCTTCCAGACCCTTCACCGTTTTGGTCGCCCTCCTCTGGACACACTCCTTGGTTGATACAGGTCTGATACCAACTCTGGAGAAAAGGTAGATGAAGCTGAAGGAGATGGTGATGATTGCTGGTAAGTATCAGGTGTAGCAGTAACATGCCTGACATCATGGGTTGGCTCAGTGGGAGGCTGTATGGTGATGTATGAGATACCTGCAGAGCAGAAGAGGTAGCAGGTGTATCCCATTGGTGTCTCTTTTTGGAGGGAGACCTTGATGGTGACGTGGAGGCAGAATGGTGTTGAGGTAGTGGTGAGCAACTTCGACAATGTGGCACATAATAGGCCTCTTCCTCATAATGGTACCAATCATGATGATGATGGTGGTCCCTATAATAGTCATCAGACAAGAAAGATCAGTCGAATCTTATGGAGAGTACCATGAATAGGTGTAAGAACGGTCTTTGTGTCTATAAGGAGAACAGTGCTGATGGGGTTAATCCCTATGGCTTTAGTGTCAGTAGTGAGTGTGGGCCAAGCCAGTTGTTGATGCTGATTGAGATGAAGATGCAGAAGGCAAAGCAGGGCAATGATGATGATGTTGGGAGGGGAGGGATGAGATCTGGCCTGCACTTCAGGAGTTGCTCCCTCATGCTCCTGCGATAGAGGTTGTGAGAGGGAATGTTCCTGTGCAGAGGTAACATGATGGACCTGGAGAGGAGTTGACAGTTTCACCATCCGAGGGTGTTCGTGGCTTTGACAAGGCTTGGAGGCGGCACAGGACCTTGTAATTCCGACAGTGAAATGGCAACAGGAGCAGAAATAGAGGTCTCCCAAGGCAACAAATGAAGTTCAACAGGCTCCAAAACCTCCTGCACCAGTAATGGTTGCTGCAGGAGCATTTTGCAAAATGGTGCCAAATAAGAGCATCTTTAGTCTTCTTGCATTTTTTGGAGATTAAATGTGAGACAGACCTTCTCAGTTTTGAAGGTACCTGCCTCTTTTCCTTAGATGAAGTCATCTTGGGGGAAGAACGCTGTTGCTCTCCTCAGTCAGTACGGGTATCCCTTGATACCAAAGAAAGCTGAGGTGGAGCCACCATCAGCACAGAAACTGGAGTCAAAGAAGGGCAGTCCGGTAAGGAATCTCCTGACCTTGAACACTGGAAAGAAGGCCATGCTGTAGATGAAGTTGCAGTTGCAGAGGGGGCTTTGGATCCCATCCTGTCAGCTTCCCAATTTTGCTGCTGTTACCAAGGCAGTGTAAAGAGGCCTATTTTGAGAGGCCATGTCATAGGCACTTAACACTTTTTCCCAAAGCAAGACCTTAAGTCTGGCTACTTTGATACACCTTGTCTGCAGAGTGAAGAGTTGACAGTGAGAACAAGATCCCATATTGTGGCCTTCTCCCAAGCAGAGAAGACACTTGGAGTGGCTGCCTTTGTCTAGGATCTTACTTCTGCAAGAGGAGCAGTATTTAAAGATAGGCCATAAAAAGGTAACCAGACCATGAGTAGAAACCAAAGACCAAGTATCAAAGACCAAAGCCAAAATGCTAGACAAGCCAAAAAAATATTAATATGAGTCAAAATGATGGAAACTATTAACCATAGACCAATGGTTCTCAACCTGTGGGTCCCCAGATGTTCATGGACTTCAGCTCCCAGAAGCCCTGAGCATTGACCATAGTGGCTGGGGCTTCTGGGAGCTGAAGTCCACGAACATCTGGGGACCCACAGGTTGAGAACCACTGCCATAGACTGTGAGAATAACTCTGAAGAAAGCTCCTAATGGTGCTGCTGCCATGGCAGACAAAAAAGAACTGGGGTTTTTTTGCAAGAAGATAACTTGTATAGCCTCAAGGGACAGGGCAGGGTTCCCACCAAAATTCTTGCTCTAAAGCTCTAAAAGGTTCAGAACAGTGTACTGCACAAGTGTGAGTCACAGAGACCACAAAGAAGAAATAGTTCCTTGTTAAGCAATTTTACTTGCTGGCAGTTTGTTTCTAGGTGCAATTCAATGTTCTAGTTATGACTTATGGCATCTGATACAGATTGGGTCCAGGCTTTTTGAAAGACCATGGCTACTATCTTGCTGGTGATATATACACACATAACTCATTATTAAGCTTCTGGATGAATTTTTTGGGGGGTGTTGTGCAGGGAAATATCCACTAGCTCCTTATGCAATATCCAAATGCCCTCCCTCCAAGCATCTTATAAACCACCTTGGGTCTTGCACTAACATAAGATGAGCTGTAAAGCAAAGTAAATTTAGCAGTTACCAGGCAACTACTGCAGATTTAAAAACTCCATCTGCAATATTTAACATTTTTTTCACAACACCCCATTGCAAATTCCAGTGAATAGCTATAATAGAATAAAGAGCAGCAGATGCAATCTCATTCATGTGTTACTGTGCTGTACTAATAGCTCGTATTTGTACCAACATTGTGGATGTCTGGAGCTAATGTTCAGAACTGAGTATACTATTTGGTATATGAGTGATAAAAATGGATCCCCTAGTGTAACTTTCTATGAGTATTTGACATTCCTGTGACCTTTACCAATTTTCTAGAATGTCAGTGAGTATACCCTTACACTGCTGTATTTGGTTTCAAGATTTTGTCTTGTCTGTGAGTGAAAACACTTTAATTTGTCTAAAACTAACCTTGAGCATTACTAATATATAGATTGTTGACCTTTATTCTGTCTTACAAGAGATGCAGGTGTTCTGATTCACACTAGAGATAATTCTTAATAATTGCAGGCATTCATTTCTCCAGAGAGAGAGTGGCTATTGTTTCCTTGTTCCCAGCCTGCTTTGGTATGATCTGAAATCTTTTCTAATTAGTTTGCAAAAACCGTCCTGAATCACCATCATAAGACTGACAGATATAGTAAACAATCAGCGTGGCCAAAACATATCACTGCCAAACTAAAAAACAAAATGTTCCTCAATCCCATGTATGGCTGGACACGTAACACTTGGCAGCAGAGTAGAGTCATTCTTCACACTTTACTGCAGTGGGCTGGCTTAAAGGTTGCAGGGTAAATCTTGTGATACATACAACTCTGTCCTCCAGTGTCTCCTTCTCCTGCCTCCTCCTCCTCCTCCAGTAGTAGGGCAGCCCTGCAGTCCTAAATCTCAGGCTCTGGACCTTCTTTCTCTTGTCTTCAGGCCAAAGGGGAAGAATCTCAAGGTGAGAGTTCTGCCTTGAAAATTGTGTGTATATACAGTTTCCTCATTTGTTAGAGTTGGGCTGAAACCCAGCTGGTTACTCCCAGGTACAGTAAACTGATGGAACCAATTGATTCTATGGCTCTGCTTTAGTTGGGATTAACAATAGAGTTTGGAGTTTGGTGTTTTATGTTTGAATGGCATACTTCGTGCAGTTGTGGATGGTGCTTGATGCATCATCATGCTTAATTACATCAGCAGGGCCTGCCTCCTGTGACATCACAAGGGTCACCATAGGTCTCAGATTTTGGCATTGAAATCTGGGCTTAATCTAAGCAAGCCTAACTGCTAGTCACTGCATCAAGTGTGTATACCTTAGTAGGAAAACCTGGGGATTCTTTTTGTGTACTGTCCACATCATTGCCTAACAGATTGTTTGGCTGAGCTCATGGAACTGGTCTTGGGGCTGTTGTTGGAGTCCCCCAGACTTTTGCTTCTGAGTGATTTCTACATAGCATTGGAGGCCACTCTGTCATGTGCATCTTGGGTGTTCGTGACAAATATGGCCTATCCTATTTAGTTTCAGGACATACCACTAGATCAAACTCTTGATGTGGTTTTCAGCTCAGAATGCAAAGATCTGTGGGTAGAGGTGATTAATATGTCTGAGTTGTCATGGATAGATCATTTCTGGTCAGGGCTAGCATCGCAGCTACAGCCTGCCCCTTCAAGGGTGGAGGACCTATTAAAATTTTCTGCCCTTGAAGGCTAATGGATCCTTTGAGATTCCAGGAAGCCTTAGAGGGTTTTCATGCTGTTGACAGTGACAATCCTGTTGAAGCTCTGGTTAATAAGTGGAATCAAAATCTAACCAGTTGGCATAGTCACCCCAAATGTCCTCTCTGACCTGTTTGTAAACAGGCTCCTTGGTATACAAAGACCCTCAGAGAGTTCAAACAGGAAGGATGATGACTAGAGTGCAGATGGCAGAAAACTCAACTTCTGTGCAACAAGACATGATATAGAGAACATCTTTGTTCCTATAGGGTGGCCATATGCACAGAGAAGGAAGCTTCTCGGCATGTATTGTACCTGTGAATTCATCATCAGTTGAGCTATTCAGGGTGTTGAAAGGTATAACCCAGGCACCCTCCTCTCTGAACCCAATTTTAGAGCCTTTAGTAGTTTGCTGTGTTGACTTTAATGACCATTTCACAGACAAAATGTCTCACATAGGAGCCAACTTAGATTCCATTGCTGGAGCAGATGTCAATAAAAAGGTGTCCAGTGACTCTGAGTGAGATTATACTGGATCAGTTTTAATTGGTGAGCACTGCTGATGTGGACAACTTGGTTTCTTGATCCCTGTCCATCTTGGCTGGTTGTCCAGGGAGGAGATACAATTAGACTTCGAATAGTATTACTAATGCATCTCTCAGAGGTTCCCCTCTCTGAGAGATGCATGAATAATAGTATTATATATAGTATAATATAATATAACTATTAGTTATTTAAAGGAGGCAATAGTTAGTCTACATTTGAAAAAACCCTCTCTGGATCCTCTGGACCTTAATAATTATAGACCAGTATCTAATCTTCCTTTTTTGGGCAAGATGATCAGGAAGTAAGTTGCCTTCCAACTTGGATACTACACACTTCCTTGACCCATTTCAAACAAACTTCAGAGCAGGATATGGAGGTGAGATGGCTATGGTCGCCTTAGTGGGTGATCTCCACCTTAGCATCGATGGAGGGAGTGCACCCGTTTGTGCTTTTAGACCTCTCAGCAGCATTTGATGCTATCGACCATAGGATCTTTCTGAAATGCTGGCAGGGGCTGAGAATCAGAGTGAGAATCAGTGCTATCAGTACACTGATGACATCCAAAAATATTTCTTCATGCCTTCAAAAACAGTCTTAGCTAAGGACAGTATACTTCCTCTGAATAGATGCTTGGAGGAGGTAATGGGCTGGATGAAATAAAACTAATTGGAACTGAATGCAGACAAGACAGAGGTGCTTACTATTAAGGGTCCTGATCTGGGGTTGGAGGTGTGTCAACCAGTTCTGGATAGTGTCATATTCCCCCTGAAAGACTGTGTTCACAGCCTGGGAGTGCTTTTGGATCCTTCCCTCCAAATATTACCCGGATTTCTGGGGGTCCTGGAAGGGACACCTAAATGCGCTCCAAATTACAAAGTTGGGAATTAGCAAAGAGCACAAGCTAGCACTATGAGAGGCAGGGCAACATAGCAAGATCTTTTACCCAGTGTCTATGGGGTCAGGCCGAGTCAAGGAGCAAACAGAAGTAAATAATAATTGTTGTTTTTATTGATATACAGTCAAACACGTGTATGCAACACACTCACACAGAGAACTATAGAAATAAAGGTTGGAGTGGGATAGAGGGTTTTTAAAAGGAGGTTTGGTATGGGAAATACTGCACTTGTCCTGAAGCCCGAAAAGTCTGAAGAAAAGGGTCCGTTGAAGTGGAGTTCTCAGCACGGGGAGCTGAGGGGAAGGCTCGCTGAACGAAACGACAGCAAGGCAGGATGGAAGCCAAGAGCGATCTGAGGAAGTGCTCAAAGTCAGGGGGTCTTATAGGGGAAAATGTGCCCGCAGGCTAGTCCGTTCTCGGGGATAACAGTGAGTTTTGGGCTGGAGACAAAGCCTCCAAAAGGTCAGTATTTTACATGATTGAGTTAATAGTTAATAAGACCGAATTGTCAATAGAGTAGCCAGTATGCAAACGCAGAGTGCTTGACGATTGAGTATTTGGCTCGTCAAGCTGCCTGCTCGGGGCAGGGAGTTCTTTGTAAGTAGCGTGCATACATAATATGGTACTTGTCTTGAGGTCTCCTGAAGCGGCAGTCTGGCTATTTCTGGCCTGCCTGTATTTGTTTGGAATATTTCAGCAATTTGCGGCCGTGCCTGTATGCGTGCTTGTCCGGGGGCCTTGCAAGCACGTGGGAAGGAATAGGTAAAGAAGGCCAAATTATTGATATCAAAGGATATCTAATATCCCACAAGCTCAGGCTAGGAAACTGCGGTAACACAAATGTCAGCTCAGATAGATGCGATGGCCAAGAGTGCTTATCATCAGCTTTAACTGATATGCCAGCTTGCTCCCTTTCCTAGAATTGGAAGACCTAAAGATGGTAATGCTCACACTGGTAACCTCAAGACTGGACTTCTGCAATGTGCTGTACATTTGTTCACCTTTTGCCAAGTTTGGAAAATCCAGCTGGTCCAAAATATGGCAGCCAGATTGATTACAGGTATATCAAGAACTGAGCATATCATACCAATATTTAAAATCACTCCACTGGCTATCAATTAGTTTCTGGGCAGAGTTATTACCTCTAAAGCTCTACATGGTTTGGGCCCAAGTTACTTGCAAAATTGCCTCCTTCCAACAATCTGCCCCATACATTCAGGTCCTCTGAGGGCCATTTACTTAACTCAGCCAGGATTGGACTGACAACAGTCAGTCACCTAAAGGACCTTTTTGTCAGCCACCGATAGACTGTGGAATGATCTACTGGAAGAAATTTGACAGCTAAACATGCTGTCTGAATTTTAAAATGTACTAAAGATCTATCTCTTCTGGCAGACCTAACTAGTCAATTTTTAAGTATCAATTTTAAATTGGTGTATTTTAAATGGCTTTATATGTTTTCAGTCGTATTTTAATCTATGTTGTACCCCACCTTAAGCCCTGGGGAGAGGTGGGTAAGAAATAACAATAACAACAACAATAATAATTTTACACACAGGAGAGACCTTTTTAAAGAAAATAGGCTGAACAGGAAGTGATTTCTGGCCACATCCTCATGTTAAATAAGGCATCTCTTGTGTCTAAAATGGCTTCTTCTCTGTGGTTTCTGTCCCTCACACAATGGGAATCTTTGCGCATGCGCAGTAGCGTTTCGGAAAGTTCCAGAGCTGAGCAGCTTGGCAGGAACCCTTCCCCCATATGGTACTGAGCATGCTCAGTCTTGCCAAACTAACTGTCTCTCTTCAGTTTCTTTTCATCCACCGATCTGTTAGCAGCTCGGAAGGCTTCTTTGCTGAGCAGTTTTCTGTTTCTTGGTTTTTCATTGGATTTCTGTCCTTTTTGGTATCCTCCAAGATAAAAGACTGTAAGAACTCTTCCCTCTTCTTACGTCTTGTCTTTTTAAACTTTGCGTTACCTGCAGCTGCAAGGTTTTGCTGTCCGACGCCCACCCGGAGTGCTTGTTCTGCCGCGGGGAAGGCCATAACATTCAGGCCTGTTCCATCTGTAAGGAATTTACGTCGCAGACACTGAAGAACAGGGCTTCCCATCTAAAATCTTATTGTTGGGAGCAAGCTTCAAATACGGCCCTCTTTACCGCCTCGCTTTCACCGCATCCTTTGTGAGGCCCTTTGGTGTCAAAGTCTTCAACCACGGCCTCGCTGTCAACCACAACATCTGCGGTATTGATTTCCTCTTTTACACTGACAACTTCGGTACCAGTACCGACACTGACTTGATCAGCTTTACCTCCAATCTCTTCTTTGCTGAGAATTTTCCAAAGCTTTCAAAGATGCCTGCTGTTCCGTCTTCTAACTCTGGAGATGCCTCCTCCAACTTGCAGCAGACCTCTGTCCAGCAGCCTCGCAACGTACCTACTTTGGCAGAGCACAAGAGAGCTTCCTCACAGCACTCTTTTGTGTCTTCAAAGAAGAAAAAGAAGAAGGAGAAGCACCGTTCTCCTTCACCCACTACCCGTCCGTCAGCTACTTGACTGCCTTCACTCGGTCCTCTACCGACACCTCTCCCGATGCAGCCTTCGGCATCCACTGTGGCGGAGGTCGAGGTTCCCATTCTTTCGCCGGTGCATGATTCCAGCCAGCTCCAGGTACTATCTGTCCTGGTAGCTGTTGACCTCGAGTCCAACCTGAACCGTCAGCCTACGCCACCTGCTTCTCCACCTGTTACGTCAGGTCAGACCAGAGAGGGATCCTCCCAGACTCCACTTCCTCCAGCGTTTTCTTCTGGCTGCCCAGAAATGGACTGTCCATTTTGGATGCTCCTTGGGCTTCCTCCCAAGATTGGCCTCGAAGCAGCGTGACCTGCTCTCCAGGACATGGTGAGAGGGGTTGGTCCCCTCATCGTTGGAATTACAGCTACCACAGTGCTCATGAGGTTCCCTCAGAGAGAGTTGACTCGCCTTTCTTGTCGGCATCGTATATAGCCCATTACGGCCATGAGCATCTTTGGAGGGAGCAACCCGGCTCATACCACTCTTATTCGCCTGCATATCACGATCGATACCATCCTGATGTATGCTGTTGGTTTCCATATTGTCCTCTGCGATCATGCTCCCCATAGCGCTCTCCTTCGGGATTACGCTATCCATGAGGGTTGTTGCCTAGATGTCTTTGGTTGCTGGTTTTACTCAGCCTCTTTGTTGATCGACAGGATCTCCAACACTCAGGCTTGCCTGGCTGCCTATCAACAAAACATTTGGGATAGATTCTTCCCTCTTATTTCCCACCTGCCGGATGACCACTGGGCTACTGCCATGTGATTTTATAATGAGCCTGTGGCTCTTTCGAACCAGCAGATCCTATCTTCTCGTCATGCTATTGAGGGTGCAGCGTGTGTGATGGTGGGTGCGATCACCCTTCACTGGTTTGCATGGCTTCGGTCCACCAGTCTGACCGAAGATAGCAGGAAGAGGATCAAAGACCTCTCCTTTGATGGTCAGGGGCTCTTCCACGCAACCACAGATGATGCTATGGACCATCTGATGAAAATTCGTCTGACGGCGAAGAAGATGGGTCTTCATTCATCAAACCATCCTTCGTCTTGGCTATGCCATTGAGTTTCGAAATACTCCTCCTCTCGGCGTCTTCTATTCCACGCCTTCCAGTCCCACTCTTCTCGAGGAGATTGATACCCTTCTTTGCAAAGGGGCCATGGAGTGACTGCCATCTTCGGCCAAATCCACCAACTTCTTCTCCCGGTATTTCACCATGCTGAAGGCAGACAGCACTTTCCAACCCATTCTGGACCTCTGGGGGGTCAATTCCTTCATCTCTCCCTGGAGATTCAAGATGGTCACACTGTCATCCATCCTGCCTCTCCTCAGGCGTTGGGACTGGTTCGCATCCATAGACCTACTTCCACATCGCCATTCTTCCCTAGCACAGGAGGTACCTCTGGTTTGCAGTCAACAGCGGGTATTACCAATACAAGGTTCTGCTGTTCGGCTTGTCCCACGATCTTCACCAAATGCCTAGCCGCAGTGGTGTCTTACCTTTGCATGAAACATGTCATGGTGTACCCCTACCTGGATGATTGGTTACTGGTGGCGCCCTGCAAACAGAAGTTATACAAGGACATTCATGTTACTTTCTCTCTTCTCTCTGATCTCGGCCTCAGGGTGAATCCCAAGAAGTCCCACTCGGGACCTACACGCACCCTTGATTTCATCAGGGCCGCTTTGGACTCTGTTTCCACCGTGGCACTCCTGCCGATGAAGTGTGTATGGATCTAGCACCAGGCTGCGGTTGCTGTCCTGCGCAATCCATCTGTTTCTGCTCGCCGGATTCAACAATTCCTCAGCTACATGGCAGCCACGACCGCGGTCACTTACCTGTCTCGCCTCCATGCCCGCCCTCTTCAACACTGGTTCCTCAGGCATTTCAACCCTCTCCTTGATGACCAGCATCAGGTTCTTCGGGTCCCTCACCCAGTCAGGGATTCCCTCTGGTAGTGGCTGTCCCTGCACCATCTGCTGTCAGGGATGCCCTTTGCCAAACCCCGTCTGTTGCTTACCATCACTACCAGTGCATCTCTCCTCAGTTGGGAAGACCACTGCTATCGTCTCTCTGTATAGGGCCATTCGGCTGACCTAGAGATGCAGCTACATATCAGTGTGTTGGAGCTCCTAGCAATCCTTAAGGCTCTTCTGGCTTTTCGGAACCTCATAGTCAGACGGACCATCCAGATCCTGTCAGACAATACAACAGTGGTCTGCTACGTAAACCAGAAAGGAGGCACCCACTCTTCCACTCTGCTCCATCTGGCTCTAAGAATATGGGATTAGTGTGTTCCACTGCAGATACATCCCATTGCAGTTCACCTAATGGGACAGGACAACATTACAGCAGACACGCTGAGCAGGGACACAGCATGCCACCATGAGTGGTCCCTTGCCAGCACCACTTTTTGCTAGATAGTGTCCTGATGGGGTACCCCAACCATCGATCTCTTTGCGACCGACCAGAACAAGAAGCGCCCCCGTTATTGCTCCAGAGCTGGTCTGGGACACCGCTCTCTCGGAGATGCATTCCAGTTTCCTTGGAACGCAGAGTTCCTTTACATCTTCCAGCCGTTTCTCTCTTGGGTCGAGTAGTGGCCAAGATTGCTGCAGACAGGGCAGATGCCATCCTTGTAGCCCCTTATTGGCCTAGGCAACATTGGTTCGATCCCCTTCTCACCATCTCTCAGGGCCACAGAATGCAACTTCCATGCACACCTGACCTCTTTTCACACTCAGGCGGTCGCGTGCTTCACTCAGACCTCCCTCTCGGCCTGCACACGTAGAGGGTAACATTCTAGACTCTCCTGCTATCCAGGCTATCCTCACAGCCACTAGGAAGGAATCCACTCACAGGTCCTACGACTACAAGTGGTGGAAGTTTGTGGCCTTCACAGATGCCTGTGGCGAGGCCCTTTCTCCGGCCTCCCTGTCAACAGTGCTTCACTTCCTCCTGTCACTACAGGAGTGAAGACTAGCCTTTTCCTCTCTCAAGGTTTATCTCTCTGTGATTGTTGCTTACCAGCCATGTGATTCTCCTTCCTCAGCTCTTGTCAGGGATGCTACGGTCAAACAGTTCCTCAAAGGCCTTCAGCATCTCTACCCTCCTGTCTCCTCACCACTTCCTCTATGGTTGCTATCGCTTGTCCTTTCCTAGCTTATGCACCATCCGTTTGAGCCCATGGCCGTATCTGATGACCGTCTCTTTACTATGATGGCGGCATTCTTGGTCGCTGTTACATCAACTAGAAGGGCAGGCAAGCTGACCACGCTACATTCGGATGAACCCTTCCTGGTGTTTCATTGGGACAAGGTGGTCCTGAGTCCAGACCTCTCATTTCTTTCTAAAGTCATCTCTGACTTCCATCTGAATCAAGACATTATTTTGCTAACTTTCTATCCTGACCTGGCTTCGCCTATTGAGCGTTCCCTCCACTCACTTGATGTACGTCACACCCTAGCTTTCTACTTGCAATGGACCTCAACCTTCTGCCATAGTCCCCACCTTTTTGTCTGCTATGGTGGGTACCAGAAAGGTCACAAAGTATCTACTCAGTGTTTCTCTAAATGGGTTGTCCAGACGATTTACCTTGCCTACGAACTTGCCGGGCAAACACCGCCATCTCCACTTCACGCCCATTCCACCAGGGCAGTGGCCCCTTTGGCGGCCCTTTTCAGGGGAGTTGACCTATAGGAGGTTTGTCAGGTGGCTATGTGGTCGTGGCCTTCTACCTTTGTCTGCCACTATTGCCTTGATTGCAGAGCATGGGTGTGATGTCCGCTTTGGTCGTACGGTGCTGCCTTCTATCGTCTAGGACCTGACCTGCCATCCAGCTACTCAGTCTCCCATTATGTGAGGCACAGAGACCAAGAAGAAGAACAGGTTGCTTACTTGTAACTGTGGTTCTTCGAGTGGCTATCTGTACCCTCACACACACACACACACAGCCTCCCCTCTTTCAGGTCCTTGCTTTGGCAGACTTCGAAACTGAGGAGAGACCGTTAGCTTGGCGGGACTGAGCATCCTCAGTACTGTATGGGGGAGAGGTTCCCGCCAAGCTGCTCAGCTCTGGAACTTTCCAAAATGCTACTGTGCATGCTTGAAGATTCCCATTGTGCGAGGGCACAGATGACCACTCGAAGAACCACAGTTACAGGTAAGCAACCTGTTCTTGTCCCTTCCCCAAGAAACATGGTGAAAATGCTCCCCATACTCCCAGAAAGCATTGGGAATATTTTGTGCCACTTTTTAATACTTTTTGTGGGAGTGTGTGTGTGTGGCCACCCCCCAGGCCTTCTGATGGACTAAAGTGGTCCTCTAGGCCCTCACAGTTGCCTATCCCTGATCTAGGATAGAATGGAATCAAGAAATCCCTTTTTTTACCTGCTATTTTGTAAATGAATATCACCTATTAGCAATTGAAAGAAACACCTGGATCCCAATCTTTTCTAGTATCAAGGGGTTGCAGAGCAGGACAGGATGCCAACCAGCTTGCAAGAATGCTCATCTCCACCATTTACCACAAGATATTGCTTCCAAACTTTCCTTCAAAGAAAGTACATGTGTTTATACATAACATATATACATTACATATATATCTCATTAAAACCAGATATTAAAAACAAACATATATTCGTAATTGTATCAATATGTGTTACTATCAAAAAGCAGTAACTTTGCATTATCAGTATTTTTAAAGCTTGGGCTCAAATTAAATAATTTAGTCTTGGTGATTGATTGTGTGTATTAACCTGTTTCATTAGTAACAACAATAATGAGGAAGCCAGTAAGAGGGAGAAATAAATGGTCCAAACCCAAAAAATAGTGTGCCAAGCAACCATTTTATCCCAAGCAAATAGGTTGCTAAATTTACATTAAATGCTCTCACTTTTGCTGATAGGCTCTGGATCCTTTTTCCTAATGCTGTCAACCATGTTAGATAACAGTTTACCAAAAGGGTCAGAAGTGCACAGGCTTTTGAGATGTTTGCTTTGGCACAGACAGGCCAAAAGCACAGATACTAAACTCAGTGTCACCAGGCCATAGTCATGAGGGAGAAGCTCATAGGAAACTGTACTTGGATCTTGTGCTGGGAGAAAGGTGAGATATAAAATAAATAAATAAATAAATACTTCCAATCATTAAACGCTGAATATTTTGCTCAGACTCCTTTAGAATGGGGATTTCAGTGGAATAAAACATAGAATTCAGTGGCTAGCAACACTTAATTGCTATTGAAAATAAATTTCCCTCTATATGTTGGTTTAACTAACAATGAACAAAACCCATTCCTTCCACCTAAAAAACTTAAAAACTGCACCTTAATGACTGCATGGGATTTTGGGACCTAATAGTGAACCTATGCCCTTTGGGAGGGGGAAGGGAGAGTGAAAACCTAGTTAAACTACTGTAAACTAATATAAAATAATTGCACTGGGCACTGGTCTTGCCAGCCTTACTGAAGACATTTTCAAACTTTATTGTGGCCAATAAAAATGAAAACAGTAATAGCTACAGCTACTTTTGTTTCTGTAGATAATATCACCCCACCCCAAACAAATCTTGCCAAGAATACCCAGAGACAGGGTCACCTCAGGGTTGCCATAAGTTGGAAGTGACTTGAAGGGACACAACAAAACAGCAGCAACCCAACATGTATGTAACTGATGCAATCATAGAAGGGACGCTTCAGATGGTACAGCCTGGACAGCATCTTAGAGAGGCAGGACATACCATATATGTTCCTCATCCTTGCCCTTCCTCACTTACAAAAGTGGCCAAGGTTAGATTGCCTAAGTGGGTGAGTGTAATGCTGAAAGACTTGCAAGACATGGTTCCATTCTGCCTAAAAGAGGCAGTAGCACACCTCTATTTAAAAAAGAAACAAAAAAGAAACAAAAATAACCTAAAATAAAACCCTGTTCCTGAACCATATTATATTGGATGGGGTTTTGGTGGGAGTCCAGTATTTCATTCTGGAAAAATAGGCTTGAACATTTAATGGTTTCTCTATTCTAGAGATTTCTGTATGAGCGGGAATATCTAGATCCATTGCAATTTGGCAGTCAGACCTGGTTATAAGACACAGACTTCTTTGGTAACCTTAATGAATGGTAAATTTCAAGAAGTGAAGAAGAATATATGGCCATTTCCACACTACCCTGTTAATAGCGCTATTATTCCACTTTCAGCATCCTGTGGAATTCTGGAGTTTGTAGTTTACTGAGGCCAAAGAGCTCTCTGGCTGAGAATTCTAAATGCCCAAACCCCAGGATTCCACTGGATGTTGAATGTGGAACGATAGCACTAGAACAGTCTAGTGCAGAAATGACCTATGTTTCTGTTGTACATTTATTTATTTATTTATTTAATTGTCAATAAATTGACAATATCTTTTTGGGTCATAACTCCTGGTGAACAAAGTTCAAAAGATAGCACTGAGAGGACTTCTATACTGGGAGGCATCCTGTTAGTGATATATATGCATGTAAAGTGTGGCTTTAGAGTGTGTTTGTGTGTTTTCTGGATGAGGCAGAAGGGGCTATTTTTTTGTGCCCATCCAAAACCTCACACCACCAGCTTTCAAATCCTAGGAGGGGCCCCTGCTATACTGCTTACCAGTGGAGAGGGGAAGGAGGAAGTAGTGTAGAGGATGATGTGGTTAACCTAGGCTCTAAGGGGAAAGAAAAGAAGAATGAATTCCATCTTTGAGTGCAACGTAATTTCTCCCCTACACAAGCTGATACTTCTTTGTTGATTGAATTGCCTCCCACCTCTGTTTCCACACCAAGCCCAGTAAACAGCTGGAGGAATCTCTCCCAAGGCTTGACTCCTGCCAAGCTGCAGGGAGGACATGCTTTGCCTGTTCAATGTAGTATCTCAGTCTCAGTGCTTTAGCCACCAGCCTGTGGTATTCCTCAGGGTTCTTTTAGTACCTCATGCTACTTAACATAAGAAATCATTACAAGAGAAATTACTTTTGAGCTATTTTGCATAAATGGCAGACTTTATTCATCATTTACTCAGTGAATCTCCTGCAAGTTATTTTACACATGCACATATGCACACAAAAATATGGTTTGCTTACTTTTCCTAATTCACTGTGTAGTTA
The DNA here is from genome assembly GCA_948472985.1 of Iguana delicatissima. NCBI lineage: Eukaryota > Metazoa > Chordata > Lepidosauria > Squamata > Iguanidae > Iguana > Iguana delicatissima. The sequence goes on from CAOKZL010003126.1 coordinate 75,117, forward strand.
TGATCAGAGAGCAGCAATAAGCAAATCAGGGGATCAGTGATGGATGACTATGGATTTCATAATCATAAAATAACTTTGAATGCCCAATTTTAAGAGAACATGTGCCTTAAATGGTAAATTTCTTGGTATTCAAACAGATACTTCATTCTAATTCCACGCACTTTAATTTTATTATTCACTTCCTGAATTAGGTATTAGAAAATATTGCCATAAACAGCTTTCAAACAGTGTTTACAAAGAATAAATAATAGCAGACATGAAAATATTTAGACACAATCAATATATTCACAGAATTTAAAGTTAAAAACAAATCCAAAATTACTACCACTGGGGCATACAGTTTGATTTGCATGGAAAGCAATCTCTTCATATAAAGATACACATTTAAATGATATAGATAACTGTTAAAGACAAGATCTGGCTGCAAAACAAAAAATCAACACATTCTACATCAGATACAGAGGCCATACAGAGATGAAAAAAAAAATCAAAGGGATTGTATGCAAACCCATCCCCTTTATTTCCCCGGCAAATTAATCTCACAAATCCACTAACATATTTCAAAATTGTAACATAATTGGAGGATCAGAAGGGAGGACAAAAATCTTCATCTTAGTGATCCTGAAGCAGTTGACTGGTCAACAAATAATGACAACACTTGCCTTCTGAGAGGGTGCCAGGCACATATCTTAATTGTATGCAGTGGTGATAATAATATAAAATCGGGATTGGGAAAACTCTTGTGCTAGCTACAAGTGGCACCACAGCTGTGGCTTTAGGTGAAGAAGACTTCTACATACCCACACCATCTGTTCCTAACAGTGTTGTTCCTAAATGGTGCTGACTTTATTGCAAAGTTCAGTGCACATTATAGGCTTGAAAAAATTGTTTCAATTTAATTGACTTCCTCTGATGGTATGTTTTAAAAATGCATTGTTCTTCCTAAATCCTTCAACATCAAGTGGCTTTTGGTTGTGCAAAATATTTAAACAATATTTTATGGATTAGATTCAGACTTAGTTAAGCTTAGATAAGTCCTGCTAAAACCAATGGGACCAAATAAATCATGTGCGGCTTAAGTCCCAGTAATTACACTGGGCCAACTCTAATTTCTGGGTCCAACCTTCTATCTCCAATGCTAACATAAATTATTCCCAAAGTATTCAAAGACACATTCAACTGAAAGAGTATGTGCTTAAAAATGTGTTCCATTGACCTATTTAGAGTAATAATTCCTCGATTTTTTTCCCCTATTCCTAGCAATAAAAAGAGGAAAAAAAGGATGAACTATCAGCTATAATAACTAGGAGTACTGTCTGCAGGAAAGTTTTCCCAGCAACAAAGTGACTGCATCAGATTAAATTTGTGGCCATAAAAATACCTGATGAAAATTAAATCTTAAATCTGAATGCTAATCCCAATTTGAGTGGACCCATTTCATCAATGGAACTTAGGTAAATGTTGATTTACAAACTTCTCATTCATTCAGTGAGTCTGCTCTAGTTAAGCCTTCAGCAGCTGACATGTATGCATGGCAACACTTAACCTGTAGTGAGCACACAAGAATTAGGTAAAAATCCCTGAAAATAGAAGGCTTCTTAATTTGTTTCTGCAGAGATGGGGAAAACGTTGAGCCACTGCAATAATGTTTGGAAGCCTAGAATCAGGTGAGTGGGGCCAATCACACATGGTCTTTTTACCCAGTTGGCTGGACAACAAATGAGCGGGAAGTATTAGTGAGACTAACTGCATCTACATAGTTTTGGACTGCACACCCAGATTTTAAATAAAGCTGATCCACACCAGCATGTCGTTTATAGTGGTATGTAATTCATAACATTACTGGTTTATGCGTTCTACTTCACTGTGTCACAAACAAATAAAGAAACAATTACGGCAATCCTATTTCCTAGCAGTGCAGGTACTTTCTTAGATCATACTGAAGGAACCATACTGTGGAAAAACTCAGGGGAAACTGCATGAGACTAAATATGGCTTCTGCACCCTACAGCATGTATAAAATGTCAGGGCTGTGTGTGAACCACTAGTATCTTTGTATACTGTGTGGTTCTGTATTTATTCTGTGATAAATGTTACCCTGATCCCTTTTATACAATCAACTGAGTAACCATTCTATGGCTAATCCTGCCGTAAGGGTAAGTTACTTTGGTCCAACTTTAGTACAAAGGACATTGTGAAACAGGAACTGTGAGTTGGCATGGGCCATCTTTAATTTACACAGAGTAAATTAAATGGCATAGTAGTGTATACCCTGTGTAGAAAATAATTTTAATCAAGCACTTGAAATCTGGATTTTGAAATCTGGATTTTGCTGTTTTATTCAGCTAACAAAGCTCTTGCTACATAAATAGCTCAGGAGAGTTATTAAGCATTTTTAGTTATGTACACAAGAATGGTCTTTCTAAATAAATCAAACTGGGTCCTTCATTATGATTCAAAAATAGGCACTGATTTATCAAATTTTAAATTATAATGAAATTATAAATGCTACACTCAAGAAATCAACTGTTTTTTGATTATTGTTCTGCATTTTCTTCCAGTGATATGCGATTGCAGCTACAGTGAAACAGGAGAATGAAACAAGAAAAAGTACCACAGTTAACTAGTCAGCTTGCAAAATTAACTGGAGACATGTTGCTCCAGTAGCAGAAATTGTCAGATAAAAAGCTTTTGCATAATTCGAGTGATCTACATGAAGATTTTAAATCTGAAACTGATTCAGCTGTATTTTTAAAGGAAAAAGTACTCATTTTGCAGTCTTCAAAAGTGATCAATTCCACCAGTGTAGTAGCTGATGAAAGGTAAGTGAAGATTTGAAAGGATATATTTCCTTAAATTGTCTTCAGCTTTGAAAGTGCTTTAACTTGAAGATTTGCTGAGAGCACTGGCAGATCGGCGCAACTTCCCAGAGAGCTTGTGTTTTGTAGCACCTGTTAGCGTTGCTGACATCTGCTCCGCTGACTCTGCCCCTACAGGTGCACTAAGATCAGCACTCAGACTTGAAGTAAGACAGCCTAAAAATAAAGATCTTATTAGAACAAAAAGCATTTAAAACAATCAAATATGTGCCTCTATATGATCACTAGTCTAAAACAATATAAGACCCCTACATACTTGGGCAACTCTAAGGGATCTAAGAAGAAACGTACAAGCCTTGTAACTGACCAGTTTGTCTTAAAACAGAGGCAGGAATCATGCAGCTTTCCAGACACTGCTGGACTACAACTCCCTTCAGCCCTAGGCCATCACAGCCAATGGTGAGGAAAGCTAGAAGTTGTAATCCAAGATCACTTAGAGGGCTGTGTGATTTCCACCCGTGTTAACAGTCCTCCCTGCATTGGTGTTTCCTGCTTCTTTTTTGTACAAAAAAAGAGGAATTCCCTCTAAATGGAATATGCCATAAGATTAGCTTGTCCTGTCATTCTTTTTACCAGATAAAGACCTTGTTTACTGCCACCATAGTTATTTTCTTTTGTAGGTCCAGAAGAGAGTAACAAAGACTGGTCTGTATAGTGGTGGTATGTACTGAAAGTATCTAATACAAAGCTGATATCCATGCTCTCTCTTTCTCTCTCTTTCTCTCTCTGTGTGAAGGGTCTGCAAAAGATACTGTTAGTTTGCATACTAGACACAGGCCATTTCCGCACTAGGCTGTTACAGCGCTATTATTCCATTTGCAACATTCTATGGAATCCTGGAGTTTGCAGTTTCAGGAGGGGCCGGCTGGCCCTTCCCGAAACTGCAAACCCCAGGATTCCATAGGATGTTACAAGTGGAATAATAGTGCTATAACAGTCTAGTGCTGAAATGGCCCTATTATTATTAGATTGAATTGATTGATTGAATTCAGAAACATCATGTATATAGCATTTTCAGGAGCATGCCACTTCAGAGTACATCTGGGGGTCTGCACGCTCACTCAAATTAAAAAACAAACAAACCCCAAAATGAATGTATCAGCAAGGCAACAAGAGCAGGATTCACCTTCACAGGTAATGTATCACTTCATACCTGATTGTTTGCATTTCAGTGTGACTATATAGAAAATTATTGGACTAGATACGAGAGAAGGTATGAAAGTTCTCTTTCTCTCTCACATGGCTCATTGAGACATTCAAATCATCAAATGCTTCGCAAGCACTGTGAACTAACCCCAAGTCAGACTCTTCCTCAAATACTGCTGATGGCAACCGTGGGTTCTAGTGGCATGAATGCAGCTGGTTTAGCTGAGTGGCCACTAACGAACAGAAAGTGGAATTTCCTGCTACAGGTTTTATCTTCTTGGCAGGTTGTGGCTTTTCCTTTCCTTAACAGGTCTGTGAATAGTTGGCTAAGTCTTGTATACTCTGGCTTCTGGGAAAGGGCTGCATTGAGAGCTTGCTGCAATCCTCCCATGAGTTATTTGAAATGGTGATTATTGTTGTTGGGTGAGGGCTGTTGAGATGTCACAGTCACACCAATGGATGACTTGTACATTGCCTTGTGAGGTCTTGTATGTCTCAAAAGGTGGCTAAGAACTCTTTCAATAAATACAAAATAAAATCAGTCTGGTTCTTAGACTGAACATCCCTCCAAAGAAACCCCAGAATTTGGGTGTGATGTCATACTGGTCTCTTATAAAGGCCTTACTGTTACTTGCATCTTTCTCTCCCTGCTCCCTCTTTCTGTCTCTCTCTTTCTCTTTTTACTCTGTTTTCAAGCAGTTGAGATGAAGCAGCGTGGAGAGCTTCTCTATAAAATGTCTTGTCTGCATCTGGCTGCTGACAGATATGGTATGAGGCTTCCTACTGGTTTAAGTAGCCATCTGTTTGTGTGACTTTGACATGTGCAATAAATATACCAATTATGCTGTTTTACCATGCCCTCCATCAAAACAAAAACTGAACCCAAGTCCAGAGAATGCAGTAATATTGAATATTATGCCAAACTAATTTGCAGAAAATTGAGCAGGAGGAAACTCTAGCTTCTGCCACATGATGCAATTCCTAGAAGAGCAACAAGCCCGTGAAACAGAGGACACATCTCCCCTGAAATCACCTGTGAAAAGCTTAGTTATGTGTATGTTACTTCCCAGTCAGTCATGCTTCAAAGGTACTTATTACGACTAGCATTCAGAATCTGCGCTACAATTCTACACCTTCATCAGACGTAAATCCCACTGTGTTCAGTGGGGCTGAGTCTAATGCACGTTTAGGGCTTCAGCCTAAACTCATCTCTTCTCACTGAAGAGAAGAACAATTATTTAACTCAAAAGCTTAATATTTAAAGATTATATGTATGCGCACATGCAAGAAAGTCAGCATGCAACTCGCAGTCAGTTCTCAGACACAATAATAATCAATGCTCCAAGGAACAGAAAATGCATGTTGCAATCGAGCACAGTTGTTGCTACTGCAGCTTTGAGGTGTCTCAGGAGACTCCTGCAAATGCAAATGCCATTTCATCAGCAATCTCTTAGTAAAGAGCTTTCAAATAGTTTTGCTCATCTCTTGAATATCTCTCATATAAAATATTTTCATTAACAATGAACCAACATACAAATTTTTCTGAAAAATGAAATTGTAGGAATTCCATCAACAGAATAAAACTCTGATGTGTATTGTTGGCATATAAAAGCCATCATAATTACTACTGCGTTCCTTGATATTTCCATTTATTAAAAATGTGAATAAAAATGTATCTGTGCTGGAAATTTATGATTTTATCTAGGCATAACTGTCTTACCCAGCACACCGTTAATGGAATGATTTGTTTGTGTGATAACATATGCTTTGTTTGTGGGACAGCATATACCATGTGCTTCGTCATTGTGCCAGTTCACCAGGAGGCAACCTGAGATGACTTAATAGAAAATTACTTGGAAAGTGGGTCTGCCATAATGATGTTCCAGCTAGAAAACAATTATATCAGCAGCAACTTATTGTATGGAACAATGGAAACAAACATCATATGATTCAACCCATGTCTTCACTTTGCAACAAAGACTGTGGATCAGATAACTACAAACAGATCACTACGATACTGAGGATTTTCGAACTCAAGATGAAATATTAACATAGCCCATTCCTAACCTGACAGGTTTTACTCACTCATCTTCACACTCATCCTTACTATGCCCAGAGTTTGTCAAGCCCTAAAAAGAGTGTTTTCCTCAGACTAATTTCCATATCTCTGTTTGCCAACCAAATGGAAACCCCACCCCTTCCTGTAAACTGCATCCCTAGTTAAGTTCTTTCCTATTTATGTCGCTATTTGGCTTAATGTGTTGTATCATTTGTTGTGTAGGCCGCTCTCTAAACGTTTTTGTATTACTTCTGCAATTCCTGATCACTGGCCACGTGGACTGTGGCTTTCAGGAGGGCCCACCCCAGGTCATTTCTCCAGATATGTCCCAAGAAAAGCTAAAATGCTGTTGACACTGTCAGAACACAGTAGAGACAAAAGTTCAAAAGCATCAACTTTCCGTATCTTGGTCCTGATATAGCCTCCCCCTCCCGCATTTATTTTTGACAAAAATCTTGTTACTAATTAGAGCTGTTGGCTGAGTAAGATATTTTCCCTGTGGACCTAAGATAAAACATCCCAGGTTGCCCACTTAGGTTGGAACAGCCTTAAGTAGCGCCCTTCCCTTCAAGTGACAGGTATAGACAGCCTAATCATTTCAAATAGGAGGCAGAAGCTTTCCCTGTTTGTTGATCCACTCGTGAAGAAGCAGGCCAGTATTTTATCTTAGCCGGATGGACTCACGGTGTCTTGAAGTTTTGCTTTCATTGTCATATCTCTCAAGTGTTGTGAGAAGTAGATCAGAATGATCCTTTCTAAGCCCCATGTTCTAGTAAAACCAAACCTCTATGGCATCTACCAGCAATATACTGGAGTGCTGTGATTTCACTGCAGGATTTTGGTACCATGATTTGAAAGGAGTGCTCAATATTTCTTATGTTTCTCTCTCTGTGTGTGTGCACGAGCACACATGTGTCTCCCCATCACAATGTGTCATGAGAAGGTTCAAATGTGCAGTCCTCCCACAGATATTATTTCCAACCACAACTAGTGCCAGCTCCACCACACACACAAAAACTAAGCATGGAAACAAAGGGTGACAAATTCCCAAGTTCAGGATGGCAATGAGCTGCTAGCCTCTTTTAGGCAATGGAAAAGTTTTGAGCTTCAGAGTGTTCAGTAAGATCTGGGGTGGAAGAAAATAACATCTTGGACAGCATCACTGAAAGCAAGGATTAAGATTCACTGTAGTGGAAAAAAGATGGACAGGTAACAGTGGAAGCCAATCCCAGGAAACAGCATGTTAGTAAAATAGTAATTAAGACTCCAAATTACATACAGATGTGGATAATGGTAGCCTGATGGATTGTGCAGGCAGAGGTGGGAAGCTGTCCAGAATGGATAACTGTCCTTTTCCTGTTCTAAACACCCCTTGCTGGCAAATTTTCCCTGAACACAGTTCTAAAATGGGGGAAATATTCATTTCGACCTCCAGAGTTGGAATGCTATTAGAGAAGGAGACAATCTAAAAAAAATAAAGCAGTTACAATGCAGTGAATGGGTCCTGATTGCTGCTATGGGAAGCATTTTCTTTTTTTCCTTCAAATGAGTGATAAAGCTTTCATATATCTTTGCAGTAGAAAGCACAACATACAAGGTACGCTTATGTTTCAGTTACAAATGTATTTATTTTCACTGCAGGCTTTTGCTCGCTTGTGTTAGATCTTGTAATCTCTGCTCAGGGGAATGTGGTGTAGACCTGACAGTAACCAAAGAGGAGCCCTCGTATGTCAGACTGTCTCAACCCCAGAGAACAAGAAGGGTAAAGACCCTCTAACTAGAGAATCTCACCTCAATGTTCATTTGATCTGCTTGAGCTCACATAAACATATTCTTTATTTTTTGTGCATCAGCCAAACGTGTGTACCAGCCCTAACAATGTGTTATCATCACGTATGTATAATACCAACCACAGCCATTTCCACCTTACAGAAGTTACTAAGTATGCAACTATAAAAGGAAGACAATAATGTTGCATCATTGCTGATCTGTTGTGGCCTGAAGCTTTTCTTCAAGGAGCAGATCATATTCAGAGCAAATTGAAGGCTCTGAACATGGAGTAGCTTAGGTAGTTTTAATATTTCATTAAAAACAGCTCAGTTAACTTCTCTCCTGGGAACTTACTGAAAGAATGGAGATTAATACTCTGCTTTTTTTTAACTTACCAGTATTTACACTAAAATTCAGTAGCAATAGAAGAAAAAGTTTAAAGTAAGCTAATGATAGCATATGTAAATAGTTTCTTTGTGAAAAATACTTATAGGGTTGATGGATCGGGAAGATACTTAAGAAAGGAGGATGTAGTGTTTGCATACCTTCAGGCAAGTGTAAAGCATGGACTCTTCCTTAAAATAAGCAAGCTCAAGAAGACACCATGCAAGCACCTAACAAGAGCATTTGAAAAGATGCACAGGGACAATAGGCAAGCACATGCAAGAAAGGAGAGTCACAAGGACTGGCCCTCTGTGATCATTCGTGCCTTTCGAAGCCACACATTCCACCAGTGAAACCCTTCTTCTGATGTGTTAACTATGCCACTGGACTTATAGCTCCCTCTGAACCAGTCCTGAGGGAGGGTGGGGGAAAAAAGCTGCAAAATTAGCAAATAACTGCCAAAGGTAAAATATCATCTATGCATCTGTCTATTTTGATAAAATAAAAATAATAATTATCCTGTAAATCACCTGGTACAAGTCTGATCTGCTCATTACGGAATATGGTACTTTACTTGATATGCCAGTTCACTCCAGCAAAAAACAACAGAAAAAGGCTTTTCCCATCAAATGCATAATATATTAATATAAAGCTTATATTTTCAGCATGAAGCACAGAGGATTCATCTGTGACTGATTCTGAACCAACAAAAAATATATTGACAGGTTGGTTTTTACAGTGCAGTTCATTCTCTTAGAATAATAAAAGCCATTCACCAATCTCAAACCAATTAATAAGAAGTAAGATCTATTACTTTCAGATGAACTACTTCTGTGCATTTAAGACTGGAGTTTTAAGACAAGTAAAAAATGGACAACTAGAAAACATCCATTACCATGTTATATCCAAATGTTCTGCTCTTCTTAGGAATATCAGTTGACTGTAAAAGTTTACTAGAAGATAATCTAAGTCAGAAACACAGCTAACAGTGGGTAGACACATTTCAGTTGAGATATGAGGATGATGACGAACCATCCATCAGCCTGATGAGCTAACCGTTTGACAGGTTATTCCTTAAGCCTCCTCCATTTTATCAGTCTGTGAGCTGGCTTTGTAAGAGTTAATTCACTGCCTCAGCAACTCAGCCACCAATGAGCCCATCCAGGCAGCAATGCTCTGCTGCCCAGCAGCTTCCTTCCTTTTCAACATTGCACTGGAAATTACTCAAACAAGCAGAACCAAGCAGACTGCAAAGGTCACACCTGGCGTGTGGCCAGCCAGGCTCTCCAGCTCCAAAACTGCACCCCCAATTGCCAGGTTCAGGGCAGCCTTGTGTTTTCCCTCCTTTGTTTCTTTTTTCCTCCCCCAGCTGTTCCATTCATAGGCCCAAGCTCAGCAATCTGCCCTTCCCAGAAAAAGAACCCCTTATTAAGCCGAGCTAACTCAAAGGGCCAGCACAGCACGTGCCGCTCCTTATCGGCACCATCTCAAGATCCTATTCCATGGTGCTTAGGCAACAAAAAAAGTAAATGGACTTAACTCCCATTGGCTCCCCTGCAGCAATTCAAACAAAAGTGCAAAGCAACAAAGACGTTTCCCCCCATGGCAGGTGTTGGTGTCAGATTCCGCCTGAAGCAAACAGGAGCAGAAGAAGGGGGGGGCGAGAGTGATTTCCAGTGAAGCTTAGACATGCAGGGGCAAAGACAGCCAGAAATGAGCTTCTTATTGCTGCTGCTTACTGGGATGGACATAGCAAGAGTCTCTTATTTCTAGTACAGCACCCAGCGGAAAAGAAGGAGACCAACCCAGATTAAATGAAGGCTGTTTCAACTTTATCAAGCAAGAGAAGGAATCTGGTTAGTAAATTGAGCATGATGCCATGTGAGCAACCTCTTACCTTTCTCAATTACTGTAATGAGATCTTTACATATTTTAATCTAAAGGGAAAGAACACAAAATTATGTAAATATGGGAATAGCACACCTGCTGCTCTAATGACAGCCTTGTACACATTAGTTGCACAGAATTATTAACGGGGGAAAAATGCAAGTTGTGCGAGTTAACTGAACGATACTTCCAGTGCCTATCATTTGGAAATGGAACTAATGACCATTAGCACCATTACTGTGTGAGATGTAGGCGGTAAATTGCTTCCACAATGCATTTCATCTCCCCTACAGCTGGTTGAAAAAGCAAGAGGTAGAAAAATGTGACAAAACATTCACTTGTTGCATTTTCCTGTGACAAATGGGACCATATAAATTATTTCACACAGGGAAAATCCTCCATGATTTGATACCCATCAACCATACATCCTCTGTCAATGTCATGTTCCACCACATTCTTTGCTGGGAAGATAAAAGAGTGTTGATGCTAAATGGTCTATATTTTACAAACCCTGTTATATTTAAAGAGATTATACACAGAACATTAGTTCTCCACATCCAAGCAATTCCTACAGACAAAAACGAAACAAAACATCTCTGTACCAGCATACATGCAGCCTGATTTATGCATAAAATTCCTTAAATTTGGAATTATTTCCTAATTTTGTGCTTTCTAAAAACTAGTTTGGTGATATCCCGAAAAAGTAAACAGCAAACTATGGTTGATTCTGTATTATCCAGAATTTGCAGCTTGTTGGAAAGTATGCCAACCAGTTTAAAGTTTTTAACTACAGAGGTGCAATTTAGGTATTTCTTTTATTTTTGACTCTGATTTTTTTTCTCCAATATGTGCTTCTAGAGAGCTATGGAGAGATTTTTGGTCTTAATAAATCCCTACCCTTAGTTTTGATTTTAATTTGCTTCATGATACTTGATTTTAAAACAGCTTAAGGATATGTCTGAGCCAGAAGATAGGTACAAACTGAGCAAACAAAACATACATGTAAGAGGACAAAGTATTTAGCACTCAGCATAGAAAATGGTATATAAACGTGTCTTCTACTACAGGTAAACTGATCAGGTAGCTGCCCCCTGTAATAGTGACTAACTCTGCATAGAAAAGGATTTGGTATAGAAAATCCAGACACTGACTTTTTTCTTCATGTCATCTACTGGGAACACATTCAGCAATTTTAGCAGTTCGAAATAAGTGATAATGAATTGTCCAGGGAACCTTCCCTTATGTGACTCTCAACAGAGTTAGATAAATACTCATTGATCTGAAGGGCTAAATGTTGAATTCAGCAGCATGACATTCTACTATAAATATAAGGTTGTGCAGTATATTCCTTCTGCCCAAAGCGTTGTTCCACCTCATACTAGGGCAATAATATCACCAGCAGAAGTAACCCCTTCACAAGGGTAAGAACCCTTAGATTCCATCTTACTGTGGTTCTCTTTCCTTCTTCCCACTTGCGTCCTGTTTTTGTATTGTCACCCACATACCCAAGCTGTATTTCTCTCCTCTCACCTGCCCAAATACCATGATGCTTCTTTTAATCCCACAGACCTAAATACGCTTTCGCTTTTTCTACACCTCCAAGCCAAGAGTGGGAATCATGCAGCCCTCCAAATGTTGTGGAACTGCATGTCCGATCAATAATCATCAGTATAGCTAATGGTTGAAAATACTGAATACTGCAGTCTATCAGCACTTAGAATACTGCATAATATCATGATCTCGGTCTTTTTAAACTTCCCCTGTCCCAGTGATCTTTCTCCTTCCCTTAGCTCTTTTTTGCCCCTCTCTTCCCTTCCTTTCTCACTGCTATTTCTTTCCATCCCAGGGGCCACTTAGCCCTTCCCACTGCTCATTCTGCCTGCCTTTAGCCAGTAGGACCCCCTTTGTTTGTTTTTTTAAAGAGGGTCTTGCTGAGGGCAACAGCATAGGAAATGGCCTAGAGACCCTCTAGAGAAATTAATATCTTACGCTTGACTGCAACCTCCTTTCTGATGTTTAGGAAAAGATAAGGAAGTCTCTTGCCACAAAAACTCCATGATAGGTTCACTTAAGGGTTTCCATAAGTTGGAAATGACTAGAAGGCACATAGCAATAACAAGGAAGTTTGCAACCTAGTTACTGAATACCAATTTTAATTTAACTTTATTATTCAATTATAATTAGTCCATTATAAAATAACCTTGAGGTTCACATCATTAGGATCTCCTTAGCAGACAGGCCAAGTTTCAGGTGCCCAGGTTTCATGGTCACAACCTCCTGAGATCTATTAAAAACTGAATTAACCCAGGAGATTACCTTCTAAGATCTACACAAAACTGAATTAATTTATGGCATGAAAGGTGGACCTGATCTAAATGCTATCTTGTCGTTCTAAAACACACATAACATCTAACTAGATGAAAGTGCCTTCAGCCTTCAAGTTATTCTGGCAGAAGATATAGTTACCAAAATGCAGTCTTAACGGTAAACTCTTTTAGTTAAACTGTGGTCTTCAGCTAAAATAGGGGTTCCATGAGCACCTTTAAACAAGTTCACTTTCCAAATAGGAAAACACGGCATTGAAGCTGCAATCCTTAGAGAACACTTATTACCAGCCCTTGAAGAACACTTTTGAGTATTAGGATGAAATGAGCTCAAAACTTTTTTATACATCCCAGGATAGTGTTTAGAGAAGCAGTCTATTTTTTTTTCCAGCATGTTAGTACTTCCTTTAAGGCAGCCTGTAAAAATTACAGCACAATCAAAATGGAATTTGTTCAGTGCCCATTTTTTCTGAGCATCAAGAAGAATGCACTTTCCATATTGAGGCATAGATCGTATTAACAGATTGACATCTAGGAGCCTTGTTGGGCTTTCAGTAAGTATTTTGAGTCTCTAAACATGCCAAATCTTTCCTGCTTTAAGCAATTGAAAGGAATCTGTTTGTAAGCTGCAATTAGTTGGTCTAGATATTCTGGAAGGACCCAACACTGTGGACTGACATCAGGAGCTAAAGAAACTGTGGTCTAAAGCCAGTGGACTGATCAATATGACCCCTGTTCTTTGATTCTACATAGAACTGGGTGGGTGAGTACATATAGGACGCACAGGAGCCTACCTGTGCTATAGCATCTGTTCTAACTAGTTGCACATTGCTGCCTGATTGCTAGTGGGGCAACCTGTTCAACTTCTAGTGTTGCAAAGAGATCTGTCCAAGGGACCTGCAGAACCTAGTTATCTGTAGGAACACTGTCCCATTAAATACCTACTACCAACTACTTGATGGCTAGCCTACTCACTTTACAACCATTGATATTTCCACAAGATATCTTGCTTTAAGAGCAGATTCTGTTTTGTTCTACGCCAGATTTTTTTTGGGGGGGGGGGCTCCTAATGAAGAAAGTAACAGTCCATGTTTGTATGCCTCTGTCAAGATGTTGTCTCTGTGTGTAAGAATGGCAATCCTGGATATAGTCTTGGAATACCAGCAGGACTAGGTTACTGTTCTTAGTCCTAACCAATTCATCCTTTTCCATGCCCCTTTGGCCAATCATATATTCTGGATAAATTGACTTTTCTCAGGTGCACAAACCTCCTTGACCCATTTAAACTAGCAGGCATCTGTACTGATCCTTGTGAGGTGATCTGTAGGCTGGTCTATCTTGTAAGGCAATCTTCTTCAATGTAGGTGAAATCAGAAAGATCTGGTGCTCCTACCTAATTTTTCCAAAGGTTGGAGAATGCACTATGGAACACTCATATGAATCTATTACCATTATAGCAGGACATCATGCCCAGACATTGAGCTAAGACCATTTGCTCTCTCAGCTTATGTATAATCCTGTTTTCCTACCAGTGAAGATGCTGAAGGGATAACTGGAGGCAGCTCTCCTCTAGATTCAGCACAGCCATGCTTCTTTAAGTTCCATATGAGCTGCACATAAGGATGAAGAAACATTTCCTACAGATGAAGATATGTCCCAATGGCCAGTAGGACCTTCGTGAATATTTCACTGCCCAATATTAGCCTGAATGAAACTGCTTGATCTCACAAGCAAGGCTTGGTATTTTCTACTGAAAGGTCAGAATGCAGTATGTTTATAAGCTTCTGAGGGCTCTAACAATCCTCAGAAGTCTTCACTGTCAAGGACAGATCTGATAGGTTTACACATTTCCATCCTGAAACACTTCTGCAAAAACATCAGGTCTAATACAGCCAAAATGTTCCAATTCCCCTTTGGCACTAAATATGGAATAGATCTTGGAGTGCCACTGGCTGAATAAAAATGTTAAATCATAACCACTGTACATAGGTGTTTTTTCTTGCTCACAAGCTTCACTGAGGCCCATAATATCTTGCTTAGGCATTTTGATCGGCTCCAAGATGCCTTCAGTGAAGTCTGCTTCATAAGGACCGTGCCAGTACAGACCCACTGCTGGCCAAGGATGTGTTGAGCTGCGTGACAACAAGTGGTATATGACTTGTTGTTTTTGGCAAATGAAGAAGTAAAGAAAGCAGCTCTAGTCACAACCACCTAGCATTACATTAATTTAGATTCTTCTTAGAAAATAGTCTATTGGTATTCTAAAATGACTGCTGATTCATAGCCTTCTTGTTTTAGGAAGGTCTTCTTCTCCTGCTGCTGCTGCTTCTTCTTTGTCTTTGGTTTTGACAGGAATTCATTTTGGTGAATCACCCAGAAGCTTTGCAACCAAAATATGCTGCAAACTGGCTTGCACACTTCAGCACTGTAGACAGCTACTCAGCCTGCCTACAATATTGGTAGCCATGGCCCTTGAGATCAATGGAATTGCACTCAAAGACAAATCTGTTAGAAGAGCTGCTAAGAGAGACATTTAAAGACAATTCTCAGTGCTTAGGAGTACAGTTGAATCTATAGGGGCAATTTTATCAATGGGTGGTGTGATGCAAGCTAGAACTGGTGGTGGATGATCCCAGTGTCATGACTCAGATGTCAAATGTTCTTGATGAAGCATTGTCTCCATCTGGTTGTCACAACTGGAGAGAGGTTGCAGAAGCCTCTAAGCACCTTGAAGAAGAAGCCAGACCTAAGCCCCACAACTCATTACAATGTAAGCCCACCAAAGATGCTTGGCCTAGCAGGCTGAGAGATGGAAACGTGTGCTTAACATTGGCATTACCTGTTCTTGGTAAATGGTGACATGTATTGACGTTTGGAGGTAGGCTCCTGTAAATTTAAAGTTACAGGGATCTTTGCTACAGGACATAATCTTCAGGAATTCAATACAAATTGTGATTTTTTTCTAAGATGTTTACACTTAGAGTATCATCCAAATCATTTTCATCACTGTTTTTTTGCAATGACATTTACGGGGCTTCTTATGAGGATCACGATTAGTCTAAGCTGTTTGTCCTCAAGAGCATTGCATCCTTCTCCTCTGCTTCAACTAGGGATGTCAACTAGTGAGAAACTTTGGTCCCAATGATCTCCTTTAAGTACCAGCAGTGGCAAGGAAGATTCCCTACAGTCTGCTCCTCTTTGTGGCCATCCATTTGTTGCTCAATTGCTCTTTCTCAGACTGGAGTTGCTGGGCTGCATCTGAAACAAAGGCACCCATAGCTTCTGTATGTGCTGTATCCTAGGGTGGCTGCATCAGAGTTGCAGCTGAACAAATTTGGGTGGTAGGCCATCTGTAGCCTGTGGGCCACATGTTGCCCATTTTGGTCACAAAGAAATCTAAATGAAAAAAACGAGCACACACAATTTTTTTAAAAAATGCAAAAGAGATTTCTGGATCCAGGTGTTAACAGGCTTAAATAGTCTTGCTCCTGTACCTTACTTGGTTGCTAAGCAAGTCAAGTCTCGGAAAGTTAAAGAAGGAACTGTTCTGATGGGGGGTTAGTTAGCAGCAAGCCAGTAGCATATCTAGCGTAAACAGCACCTAGGGCAAGCGTGGAGCTTGTGCCCTTACCTTCTTACCCCTACGTACCCACCCCTGTATGCATGGCTTTTTTGTGCCTCCTGTGGCATTGGCATCTGGGGCATGTACTCTATTTACCCCACCCTACAGACGCCTCTGCACCCAGTTCTGCTTGCTAGTTTGTGGGAGAGGAGGACTTGGCTATACTTCTGCCTTTTCTCACAGTAGGCTGTGAATATCGGAAAATGCACTGAGGATGAATTAAATATTCAGTGTTCTGGTGTAATTCCCATTTATTTCAGAGAATGAATTTGGGGTGAATTGTGACCCAAATCATCTCCCTTGTGAGAGTGTTGGAAGCTTTCAGACATGATTCTTCCATCATCATCATCATCATGATAATAATATTTAGTGGACAATAAGTGCACAGTTATTAATAGTTTGTGGTGTGACTTCTTTCCTCCTAGTCCTACTTCTCTTATGTGAATGCTGTGCAAAACTTAGAAAACCTAATTGCTAAGAGTTTTTTCCTTTTCTTGCTAGTATTCATAGGTGGAATGTGGCTGTGTTAGCGGCATACAAAGCTGTTTAGATCATGCCATTGAGGTTTTTAGTAACAAGTAAGAACTCTCATACAATTTCCCAAATTGTTTTCCTCCTTTTATTAATTTTATTTCTGTAGAGGGTCCATGTTCTCTTGGTCTATCACTACAGTGCACATTGTCTCCTCTTCTGTCTTTCTGAAGGGTTCTCATTTTTGTTCTCATTTTTGTTTCAATATTTAAGATTTATTTCATTCTTTTAAAGTTATATACTCCCTCCTGTCAGCACTGGACTGCTCAACTCCTTGACTATTTTTGAATAAAAGAAAGACTGCCAAAAAGAAGGTGGCAATCCCTTTAGAGGCTACTTTTGGCATACACAACACAAGTAGGTTTGTGCTACTGATGCCCAAGTAGTACTGGCATGAATCAAGCTCTAAGAAAAGTGCAGGGTTTTTATTGCCTGGAATGACCCCAAGACATTTCTTCCTTCTTGAGAGCAGCTGCTGTTTGGCCCTTTAGAGAAGTCATAATTCTGTTTGTATTAGTCTGTTGCCATAGAAATGAATGTGATTTTACACATTCACATCTACAGAACCAGAAGATGGATAAGAATTACCACCAGAAGGTGACAGTATCTTGTTTAGACAATCCAAAGAAACAATTCAGTTGCCAGGGGGTGAGGGGACAGGGTGTTCTTAGTATGATCAGGTAAAGAAAACATTAGCTCAGCTGAAATGCTACATTTCACCTGCATTATATAAAAGCTGGAAAGTAGTGCCACATGTTTGTGAAAGATTTGTAGCTACTAATTGTACCAATTGTTACTAATCTGGAGTTATTATTTTCAATTTGTTGAAAACCATAAAGATTCAACGCCTGAAAATAGGTAGCAGAGGAGGCCTTCAGGTGATGGATTCTGAGAGCCATCCGGCATGGCCAGAACAAACTAATATGAAGTACAATCCACAAGGAACTTATTCTTTGAAATGAAAGTTAGATGCACATGTTTATGGTTGCAGGGTGGAGTGGGGAGAAGGATTCAAATGGAATTTTTAGCTTGGACACCAAAATATCCTGGTTTGTGTCAACAGAGGAGCTTGGAAAAGCCTGAAAAAACCCCAGCCAATCACAGCCTTTGGAATGCTCTGAGGGGGAGGGCCTATGGGGGAAAGAGTATAAAACCAGAGGCTTCTCCGTTAAACAATCGGATAGGGTCAGTTAGAAACAGAGATACAAACAAGAGCAGATAGGAATTATGAAATATTATGAGAAACCATTAAACATAGATAGGGCCAGTTTGGAGTGATGGAATTTACATGATCTGAACAGAGACTAATTTGCTAGGGGCTGAGAATGTGGGAATAATTCAGGGAGAAGCGTTACCCTGTTTTAAACTGAGGTGTTACAGTGTACTATGTACAGAGCCAGCACAAAGCTGTATGTTTAACTTGCCGGATATGCAATAGATTTTTTACTGATTTTATTTCCTACATCTGGGCTCTAATCTTCTCAAGTAGCTGGTAGCTCGATAAGCATGGTATGCACCATTTAGGAATTTAAGACCTACAGGTGGAGGATTATCGCCTGTTCCACCAATGCTCACAGCTGTGTCAAAACTGCAAACTTTCCAAGACCCGGCTCTCCATCTATGGAATGGTTTTCCTTTGGACGTATGGCTGGAGGGAGGATATTACCCATTTTTGTAAGAGATTGAAGGCCTTCCTCTTCTATTTTGCTAGATTAAGCTGCTGAGTTGTGCTTGAGGTTGCTGAGATGGGTAGTGGCTGGCAGGATGTTGGAGGTTTTATAGCGTTAATGTTTTATTGTCTTTGATAGTATAAGTTCGGTGTTCTTCCCTATTGGTGGAAAGGGTGTTTATATAAATAAACATTTTTGTTTTCGTTGTTATGTATCATAACACCTATTATTTAATAAAACAGCAACAACTATTCTGCAAAATTATTGTGGCTAATTTTCTGACAAATTACAGTGTACTCTATAGTTACTTCTTAAGTTTAATGATAGTCTTAAGAATGTAAAGCTTCAATTTGTAATCAGGGCATGTATCTTATTTCCCCTGCAAGTGGAAAAAAAAGTAGCATTTGCTCTATCTTTTCTGAGCATTAGCCTTTATTTTTCAAATCATTAGCATGCACATGAATGACCTCACAGATGCGAACAGATGCACTTGGACATGGCAGTGATTAGATCAGTCCTCTCGGCAATCTAGTATGCCCATTTCAATTAATCTTTTGAGGGACCAATGGCAACTTGGATTTTTTTTTTTTTTTGAAATGTGTTTTCTGTTATGGATTTTGGGATACCAACATCACATAAGCTGAAATTCACATACCAGCATCAAAATACATCTATTATTAGCTCTTGATCATGCTATTTGAAAAGTAAACATTAACTTGCTTTCCGGAACATTAATGTTTCCAGTAATTCAGAAAGTTAACAATAACTACATATATAGAGAGTTTGTATTTTGAGAGCCAGCTTGGTGTAGTGGTTTGAGTGTTGGATTACAATCCTGGAGACCAGGGGTCTATTCCCTACTCGGCCATGGAAACCCATCTTGGGCATGTTACACACTCTCAGCACCAGAAAACCCAGTGATAGGTTCATCTTAGGGTCATCGTAAGTTAGAAATGACTTGAAGGCACAAAACAACAACAACAACAGCAACAGGAACAACAATGGTTTGTGTTTGCCCATCTGAAAGTATGAATCACACAAATGTTAAAACTAATTAAACTATCAGTAGCATTAAAAACAATTAAAAGTATGCCCGTACTATATATGGCTAATGCATTATTTGAGTGAAATTCTAACTGGCCAAGAGGGCTAAGGATCAGTAAGCAGAATCCAGCTCCTCTCCAGCCTTTGTTTATGTACTTTCAAGTCACCTTGGACATATGGAGACCCCACCCTTGAGTCTTCTTGGCAAGATTTCTTCAAAGGAAATTTGCCACTGCATTCTTCTAAGGCTGAGAGAGTATAACTTGCCTAAGGTCATCCAGTGGATTTCCATGACTGAGCAGGGATTCCAACTCAACTCTCAAACCACTACACAACACTGTCTCTCTTCTCTAGACTAGGGAAGTTGAAATCACATAAGGCTACCCTCATCCTTATCTCACTGTGTGTTGCTATTGTGGCTATGTTACTAGGCTATCACATGAAAGGCCCTTCCCTCCATTCCAAGTGCCACTGTCTTGGCCTTGGAGGGACAGAAGAAGAGGCAGGAACAGCTCCGCCATGTCTAGACCCAGAAGCAGAAGGAAGGTCCTCGTTTCCATTCCAACTGCCCTGTCTTGGCCTGGGAGCGACAGTATCTTCTGGACTTAATCCCATTCCACACTGCCATTTCTCTTTCCTTTTGTGTCATGTCTTCATTAGATTGTAAGCCTGAGGGCAGGGAACTGTTTTGTTGTTCTTTTACTTGTAAAGTGCCATGCACAATGATGGTGCTAAATAAATAATAAATGATGATGATGATGGTGATGATAGTAATAATAACAGTCTGAAGGAGGTCTGGATCTTGTGTTAACCTGGCTTCTCTATGATGGTTCTGCTGGGAGATTGCTCTGTCTGCAAATCTCTGAGATCAGCTGTCAAAAGAGGGTTTTGCTGACACAACAGCATTCCTTATTCCTAGCCCCACACAGCTAATGTGTCTTAGACTTAGGACTGGATAGTCATATGATAGCATGGTCAAAAGACTTGAGTGACAACACAAAATATGGCTGGTGTCAATCTGCATGTGTATGATGACTGGTGGAGAGAGCGAGAGTGGACCATACTGTAAGAGATGATGAGAGCAAGGAGGGTCAGAGTCAGATGGGATTAGGGTTTGGATGAATACAGGGAGCGAGAGGGTCCAACTATGGAAACATAAGACTGTGGGAGATTGTGTATTGCATTAAGGTTTGATTGCTTTTCATTATAAAAGTTATGGTTGGAGAATAAAGAATGAAATAAATTTGTACTTAATAAAATTACATTATTCATTTAACATAGTCACACATACCACTTGATCACTAGATCTTTGATTCACCAGTGCAATTGCCCAAGAGTTAAATAAACAATTTTAATAAGGAATACTCGTATACCAAACTTTAGAGGAACTGGACTCAGTGGGGAATCTGGTGAGAGCAGTCACCTTTGGAAAGAGTATCGATTTGATGTGGGACTGCCACAGGAGGCAGTAAGAAGGATGACCATGCACTGTATACCCTACTGGAGAAATACTGTATTTGCTGGCATATAAGAGGCACTTCCTCCCCCCAAAATGCCTTCTGAAAATAGAGTGCGTCTTATATACTGGCAAATAGGACAACTCCTGCCAGAGGCAAAGCAAAATGAGGGGGATGAAAGGAGTGCTCAGCAAATGCCTAGGTGGGGAGAAATACCCCCTAGGCAAAAAGGAAAGGCACCTTTCTGTTCCTTTTTGTCTGGGGGGTAGTTCTCCCCACCAAGGCAAAGACAACAGGAATGGGGAGAAAGGAGCTTCTTTCACACACACACACACATGTCCTGTTCTTTCTGCCTCAGCAGGGATGTCTCCTCATGAGGAAAAGAGGACAGGAAAGGGGCCTCTCTCTCTCTCTCTCTCTCTCACACACACACACACTTCCTGTTCTTTCTGCCTTGGCAGGGAGGTCCCCCACACAGGCAGAAACTACAGGAATGGGAGACAGGATATTAAAATATTTTGTCCTAAACAATACAGTCTGAAAATAGGGCATGTCTTATATGCTAGTGCGTCTAATATGTCGGCAAATACAGTAACTACAATAATTAAATCTAATACTCGGGCAAAGGTGATGATCAGATCTTCAGTCACTGACTCCTTCACCAACATTCCAGTAAAAGCCAGGGAGCCAGCACAGTATTTTACTACTGTTGCTCAATAAAAGGAGAGGGCAACACTTTCCCCTTAGCGGTTGTTTTCTCATGGAGGAAATCTGTCAGGGACCATGCAGCAGCAGTCGATGGGGCCAGGGTTATCCCACCCATGCTCTTTCTTCTATGATAAGCTCTTTTCATCTTCAAGGAATATGAGTTACAAAAAGAGGAAGAGGGAGGGAGGGTGGAAAAAATGGAATGTGAAAGCATGTTTAAGATTAACTGGTTGTTATTTTAGCATGAACTTTTCTGTATATAAACCCATTTCTTCAGATGTAGTACAGAGCTATATCAGAACCTCAGGTTAAAAATCATATCTATTTATACAGTTGTGGGAGTTGGATAGAATGTAATAGGATCCAAAAAGATGCAAATCATGACCCTTGTCCTAATTTTTCAAATATGTCAGTCCCACAACTGAGCTTTGATATCACTCTATCTCACTAGCAGAGCTTGGAGTATGTGAAGGGGTGGGTGGGAGGGGGGCTACAGTGCTAGGGGCATGGCCACTGTGCGTGGGGGTGTGGCTGCAGTATGTGGCCAGGGTGTGCAAGGGCATGGCTATGAGCTGGGACACCCCAAAAACATTGCCGCCCGGGGTGAATTGCCCCCCCTCACATGACTGCTCTATCTGAAGAAGTGGATTTATATCCACGAAAGCTCATGTTAAAATAAATCCTAGTTAGTCTCAAAGGTGATGCTACATTTCTTTTCCCCTCCTCCTTTTTATGCTGCAAAAGACAAACATGGCTGCTTCCTTGAAATCTAGGACTCTGTGTATGAGAAAGACAGAGAGACATGGAAGGAGAAACAGTGTGAAGTGGCAGTAAAGAGAAACATTAAGAGTCAGTAATGATCTTAAGGTCATCAGCAATCAACAGCATTCATTGAGAAATGTACGCACAACCATTCCTTGAAACATGTATGCAGGCCAATTTGTTCACATATGCAGATATGCAAACATTCAGATAGTTTTACTGTAGGGACAGATTTAACTGGCCAAGTGAAGTTTATCATAATACTCTGTCAACTTGCTTTCAGATGAAAAACTAATGACTGCCATTTGATTTTTTTAAAAATGACCTCTTCTTGACTTTAAATTCAGTTACATTTTGGAAGACACAAAATCTATACATGGACATCTTTTTGTGAGAAACTAGTACTTTGATGGCCTATGTGGCTTGACCTGGATTGCCTAAGGACTCCCTAGTGCTTTATGAACATATCTGAATACTGAGACCCTTGTCAAAGGTCCTTCTCTGTCTCCCTGCTGGCTTTTGAAGGTGAGAGGGACAGCATCTGGGGACAGGACCCTTTTCACTGAGCCTGTGCCATCTGACAAATTCTTTCCCCAGAAAAAAGAAATCCAAAGCAGGTAACTGTCTTTGTCTGTCATAGCAAAAACAACAAAGAGTTTTGTGACACATCAAAATCGAACATATTTACTAGGGCACAAGGTTTTGAAATGATCTGTAGTCTATTAAAGTCCATGTAGCCCATAAATACACAGTTATTTATGGCTGTGAAGGACAGGGCACACAAACACATGCATGCTATATTTCTTAATTTTAAAATATTATTATTTTCATGTATGGGCTTTTAAACTATTTTAAATTTAACTGAGTTTTATTATTATAACTGGTTTAATTCTAATTTTAATACTATAAATTACTGTGTTTTTCCCAACACTGTTTTTTTAATCATGTGTACTGCCGTGGGTTCCAGCTCTAGGGAAAAGTCAGATTATTGATCAAATCAAACCAAATGAATCAATATATGTATGTTCCCATGAGACTTTCTGGCATTTTTGTCAGAAAAGCTCACTTGCATTTTTTTGGTGCCAGGTAACTAGCCAGGGACAGATCAATTCTGATCCCCCAGATGCTCTTAGATCACAATTTACAGCATAACCACCAATTATTCACATGGCTAGGACTGATGGAGTTGCAGTTGAATATCTAGAGAGCTTTGGCCTACACCTTTTAATCTGTTTTTAGATCTGCTTGTGCTGCTGATTCTCAACAACAACTGTTCTGAAATCCTAGATGTGTCTACTCAGAAGTAAGCTCACAAAACTCAATAGGACTTACTTCCAGGTTACTATATACAGTATTACAGCACTGCAGAGGAATCTTGTGGGGGTGCAGGCTGGATAACATGTAGCTAGCCTGCCCAGAGCCAAAATTATGAGGGAATTGGGATTTTTACAGTTTTCAAAACTTTCCATTTATCCTGATTATTCTCAATTATTTTCTCATTGATTCCAACAGGAGGGGAAACAACCACATCAACTCTAGGATAGCACAAGCCATTTCCGCACTAAACAGTTACAGTGCTATTATTCCACTTTCAATATCCTATGGAATCCTGGATTTTGCCGTTTCGGATTCCACAGGATGTTGAAAGTGGAATAATAGTGCTATAACAGTCCAGCACAGAAATGGCCAGTCTTTCCTCTCACTATTCCAGGGACCGTCTAGGGAAGAAGGGGGTTTGGATGTGGCAGATAGAAAGCTTCCCCTGTGTCTGTCCCAAAATGCCCATTTTTTGCCTTTATAGCTGTCAGAGCAGCCACACTGGTGGAATTTTCTACTACTTGTCATGAAGGACGACTACAATGGGTCTCCCTCTCTGCCGGAGGTTGAGAAACTCTGCAGCGCATGGCCTCCCAAGAGCTACAGGATAACACATCCAGCTATCTTTTCATGGAAGCATTATCCTCTTATATCATTCTGAACTACAAATTATCTTGGAATATTTGTTTTGTCTTGAAGGGTGTGATAGTAATTATTTTCAACAAATGTAGGCCAGCCACAAACACAGATGCTAGTAATTTTGGGCCATTTATTTTCTAGGTAGGTTAGCCCACTGAGACTTGTCTCCAGGGACTTTGCACCTGAACCTTACAATGGGACATAAATAAAGTGCAAAGCCCACAGGTGTGTTTTGTCAGACTGCTGGGCTGGGTTTTTTTTTTTTTTTGGTGACTGAACTCAGGTGTTTTTTTTTTATCATTTCACAAAATTCAGCTCCTACAAATAATAAACCAGTTATGGTCAAAAGATTACAGCAGGGGATTTAAATATTTTTGACTGCTCTGTTACCATTTTCTATTAAATTTATCAGTTGAATTTCTTGATAATATCCAAATTAGTGGAACTTTTATAAAATAAATGACAAAATTTTGCTTCAGAGTTTTGGCAGGATATGTAAAGAATTTAATTCACAGCTGCTCCACATTTTTAATAGAGAAAACATTAATCAAAGCTTTACTTATAAGCTTTTCTAATGTTGTTTAGTATTCCAGTTCAACAAAGATCAATAGAGGCCATCCCCATCTCTTGAGGCCTCTCCAGGAAGCAGAGGTGAGATTATGTAAATAGCAATGGTTCCTCTATACTTCTGCCAGCTTGCTTATCTCCAAAGCCTTCTGCCTGCTGCTACTGGCGACCAACACAAGTACATGCGTATACCTCTTATCTCTTAACAAAGCTTGGAAAGCTCAAGGACTGAAACCAGTAATGTTAAACAGTGATGCATGCCTGATTTTATTTGTAAAGTGATTCATTTCAGTAAATTTAATTTGTTATATTTCTTAGTTCAGATAGAAAGATAGTCAGTCAGTTAGAATAAGAGAAAGAAAACAGATGCGCCTAAACATTCACCAGGGTTTGAGATAATCCATCAATTCAACAATCCAACACAGAATCGTAATATAATTAGGAAGAGTCAGTTTCACAAAATGGGTATAAACATGGAATAAAGGAATTTGCATTAAGAAATCCATCTGGTTTGCCTCATGTCCTTTCTGTAAGACAGAGTAATGCATTATGAAATGGGCCCTCGAAACAAAAGGCTTCTTTTAAAGCATGCACACGCATACGCACGCGCACACACTCCTAAAATAAAACTCATCACTTGAACTTTAAAAGTCCAGTAATGTATAGCATGCACAATCATCAGCACTATGGCTGCCTGACAAAACCCCATCTTTACTGTTAATCCTCGGTCCTAGTACTGAAGATGCATAATCCCCATTTAGCATTAGAAGCAATGCCTTCTACTGTGAGGAACTATTTTTCAATAAGTACGCGCTGATTCACGAATAGGTTTTCCACAACATATTCTCAGCTCAGCAAGAAGCCTACACTCTTGAATGAATCAGAACACATTAGTGAGAGAAAGTTCATTAACCTTGCTAGATTCAGAGGTTAACAGGATAGCTAAAGAAAGGAACTGAGTGAACAGCTTTGATGCAAAACAAATTAAAATGAATGTCATCACTCCTTTTGATATTCATTAGCTAATTCAGGGGGAGAATGCTCTTCTTAAATTTGCAACCATTTATCAGTGGAAAACAGGTGTACATCTGTTATTCAAGCACTTCTCTGTGGTGGAAAAATAACAACAACAACAACAACAACAGAAACTGAGACTCACCACATCCACCAAGGGAATAACTGGGACAGGGAGAGAAGACCTGAGCAGCGAAATCCTCAAATGTCATTACTTCTTTGTGATTTTGGATTATTGCTTCAAGATACAGTGCTCTTTCCTCATAACTGTAGGAAGCAGGTTAAGGAAGCACACAGGATTAAAGAACCCTGATCATGCCCAAGGATATTTTGCCCATACAATTCATAAAGAAAACCATAGATGATTCCCCCAATATATTGTCAAAGCCACATGATTCAAAGCACTGCAATAATTAATATATTTCAGATGTTATTGAGAAGGATGCAGTACTTTCATCTTCAGTACTAAGTTACTTATGAAAAAAAGGCTGGTTTCCAAACTGAATTTGGACTTCAAAGTAATAGAGGAAAACAATTGTTACATAGCAATGAGAAAAAGTATTACAGTCATTTATTCAGCATTACAGTTTACAGTATTTGTACATAAATTCATCATTTTTAAAAATGAATTTAAATTTGAGGTATGTTCTATGCAAGAGAAAACACGAGAAAATAACTGCTTCATTTGAAGCAGAAACATTTATATAATTATTGATAAGGTTTTCTGATATGTTAAAATCACAAAGTCTATCTTGGAAAATTTTCTTAATGCACCAGAAATTTCTTATTTCTTAATGTACCCAATTAAAAAAAAATAGAACACATGTATACTCCAGTCTTAATTATGCTGACAACAAAGCATCTAAAACCAACAGTATCGCCTTTTAATTAAAACCCAGCAACCTGGAACACACACCATTCAAATGCATAATCAAAAACCAGTCACCAATAAAACTTACAAGCGTAACAAGCTGAAGCAACTTTCCAGCTGTCTTAATAGGACCCCTGCTTGTGATAGCTTTTCATAGAGGAGAGAGCAAATCTCTCTCTTTGTGTGCAGCTTCTGTTTTCTTTGAAGGTGAATCATGCACTTCAAATAACAGGATAACATTTGAACAAACCCACAAAGGATTAAAACATCTCACATACGACTTTATGAATTAGACACCCAAACAGCCAGTATGACCTCATTTCCTGTCATGATTTAAAAATAGGTTTTCATATGTTTCTAATGTTTTCTCAATGTGAAAAAATGTTTTAGTTTTATACAACACTTGCAGGGATTGAAAAAGTGCCAAATCTTGGCAAACTCTCTCATTTGCGTAGCACATCATATACAAGGTTTAACACTGCAATGGCAAATGGTTGGAAAGCCATCTGTGTGAAGACAAATCATGAAGGGAGTCAAGGTGAAAATATTTTCAAATACATGTTCAGTGTCATCATTGGACAGCAGTTAACATCTACATGGATTCTCACACAGTGTAGCTGCCGACATTTTTACTGACTTTTTCTTTTCAAAGGCCATTCCTGTTAGTTCAAGCACTGGCCTGAGAGCCTGACTGTATCTGAGGCTGCTTTACTGTTATAGGCTGAACTCCTGATGACTCTTGTTAATGAATAGGCTGCCAAACTTCCTACGAGAGGAGGCACACGCCTAGAATCTATTCTAAAGGGACTGACTGATGCCATTCAGATCTCATTATGAACATGCTTATTCCGCATAGCACTTGGCTGTTGCCAGGGCTCTCTGTTCCACACTGACACAGCAAGCCGCTGGTCCTGAACAGCAGGATGTTAGGCCTGAGTGGCCGTCTGGTGCACAGACTTTCTGACACTAAGCTGGCACGTGCTAGCGCAGCAGGAGAAGACCAAGGCGTGACAAATTACTGGAAGAGCTATGCTAAACTTATGGCTGAAAACCACCTGAGCCTGTGGACCTCTGTGGGCCTGCCATCTACTCTCAATTCCTCTCTGGCCCTTTTAGTCAGCAGGCTGCTCATGGGTTCAGTTCAATGGAAGCAGATAAACTGGAAACTTTTCATGCTGTGCCTAATAACATCCTATAAAAAGGCTTCAGACATCCTGCACGTACGCACAGAATGTCATAAATGGAGGAGGTGCCCAAGTGTATTTTACGAAGATACCACAAATGGCAAATTAATTCAAGTCAATAATGAAATGAACAATAATGATGCTATTTCAGAGCAATGTAAACATTCACACAGCAATGAGAGCAGAAGTAATGAGGAGCAACAGTATTTGCTTCCAAAAACACTGGAAATCAACAGCTATACATCTGCTGAATAACTAGATTACTACATATATTTATCCGTTTCTTTGTACATAGAACAGGGAAATTTCCCAATTAAAGAGCAATTTGAATCTGATCTTTCCTGAATGTTCAAAAGGTAGGGCTCTGGGAGCTAGAAATAACAAGGCAGCCAAAAAATTTTCATATCTCTGCTGTCTTCCTTCCTCTTAACATTTCTGGCTATTCTACAGCAGATGGAGGAAAAACTCCTAGATTACGAGGTGCTCTTTATAAATGGAAGGATAACTCAGCTAAGAACTGTTGTGAGGTGTTTCAACTTGGGAAACGAGTGGAAAGGAAAGCCATAAATGTGGAAGGGAATGAGGAGTTAATAGCTTTCTGTGTTTTAAGTATGTGAAAATTTTAAGAAAATAAAAATATAAGAACAGTTATGATGGATCAGACCAAAAGCCTATCTAGTACAGCATGCTGTTTGTGGGAAATTAACAAGAAGGTGAGTGCAACAGCACCCTCCCACTTGTGCGCCACAGCAAATGGTACATAAGGGCATATTTTTTCTGATATTGAGAGGAATAGATGGCTGACATTCTGTTAGTGTCATACATAAGTTACCTTCCACTTGCAGTTCTCCTTTTTTTTGCCAATGTGTAATGTCCATATTCAGACGATGATTATGAAAGTGGAATTGTGTGGTCCCATTGCTCACTGCCCCACATTCTGTACTGCTGTGCATTTCATCATGTTGTGTGGCTGTGGACTGTGCAACAGTGTATGCTGGGCTGTGCAGTGTTCCAATTCTGTATAGAAGTGGTGTACTGCAACCAACACATACCTTCTTGGGTACAAAGTTATACTATGTCTCTGTGGAGCTTTTCTGTGGTAATATATTCAACATGACTAGTAGCCACAGATAGAAATATCATCTATGAATTTGGCCACTCTGCTTTTAAAACTGTCCAAGTTGGCAGTCATCATTTAATTCATATTCCAAATTTGACTAGGTATTGTGAGAAAAACAGTTCCTTTTATCTAGCCTAGATCTCCCACCATTCAGCCTCAACTGACCACCCAGGTTCTAATATTATGAAGTGATAGAAAAGCTTCTCCCTATCTAATTTCCTCATACCATGAATAATTTTATAGATTTCTATAATGTCTTCTTTTATTCACTTTTTCTTAAGCTTAAGGGTAGGTTCTTCTTTCTGGAGGAACCACATCCAAAATTTTTTGAAAGACCAAATTAACAATTTACCAGATCACTCATGTCTATATGCTTATTAGCACATTCAAAGTATTCTCCAAGAGAGTTCTTTGTAGAGGCAGCTTGAGGAAATGATTTGTTTTAAACCAATAAAGTAATGGCTTTGGAAGTACAAACAAAATGTCTAGGAAAACTGTTTTGGATATCTCCAACAATGGGTTCAACCAGGATACTTTCTTGGCTAGCCTCTTATGTGTCATATGTTGGCAGTTACCAAACAATTGGATATGCTGTGATTTACCAATGGACACTATGGCCCTTTCTGGCCAAGATTTATTTCATAGTACATTGTTCATTTGTTCACTCTCTGGGATCACAGAGGCCTGGGACCCTAGGGATTTTGCTCTGATTCACTTCTCACCAGCCCTGAGGGTTTCAGTCCAGCATAAATTAGCTAAAGTTGGTTTCCACTGAAATTACTACCCAGAAGGAGCAGTGTTAGCTTGTCACTGCAAAAAACAAAGAATATGGGTGCACCTTAAAAACTAAAAAGTTTTATTTGGCATAAACTTCCATGGACTCCAGCCCAATTTATCAGATGCATCTGATGAAATAAGTCGAAGTCCACAAAAACTTGTTTGCCTTTGAGATGCCAGAAGACTATTGTTGACAATGAAATCATGACTAAATTGCCCCACTGATTTCAGTGAGATCTAAATTCTATAGAGTCCAGAACACACGCCCCCACCATAACTGAAGGACTTTCTGAGTAGATTACTGGGAGTGGATATACCCTTTTTTGATTCACTTTATTTCCAAGCAGAAGGAAGAGCAACCATGCTTTTACTAACCAACTTTCCACTTCTAGGTTAGTCCACAATGTCAAACAATATTACTATAGGTGCCTCAATGACACAGTAACTCTTTACTATCTTCTGGACTAGAAGTAATGAGAACAATATTTTTAAGCAAGAATTAAACACAAGTATATGTTGCTGTCACTGTCCGCTATCTTATGAAGACTAAATCAGACAGATGATGATGATGATGCAACACCCCAAAGAGAGAAAGTTTCATTTTTGTAGCTTTGTGCTGTTGTCAAATAACTATATAACCAATCACCATCACATAGGATATTGCTGATGTTGCTCACCCGCACTTGTCCTTGCGCTAATGAGGCAGTGGAAACTCTTACCAATGTCCTTCTATACTGCCCTTTTTACCAAGGGATGCGGTTTCCTTTAATTACACCTATTATACAAAACATTCCAGGCAGAACAGACGCATTTTATCTATCTTATCTCCTCACCGACCAGGACCCACAAGTTACAAACAAGGTTGCCAGTTTTTGTGCATCTACCATCACGACCCGCAGGCAGATGACAAATCAGCAGTAAAGAACAATAACAAAGAACCAACCAGCCATGCAAGTTACACAGGAGTTGGGTTCAAATATGGACTTAGATAATGTGCTCTGATTCATGGATGGGGCTACTCATAATTACTTTAGCACTATTACTACCAAAAAGGAATTCTAAGTATTTATTGTATTTTATTGTATTGTATTTTAAGGCACCCTGCTCTATTTATCCATATATTTTAACTATTTTATGGTAAAATTTGTTATCTTTGTTCATGCTGGCCTGTGTCCGTAATAAATAATAAATGAAAAATGAAATGATGTTGCTCACCGTATTTTTTTGCTTGTTTGTTTGTTTGTAGGTGAAGTTATCTGTACTGGAATCAGAACCAGTGTAGTGTAGTGAGTATGGGGCTAGGAATTTAGGAGATAAGGGCTGAAATCCCCACTCAGCTATGGAAACCGACTGGGTGACTTTCAGTAAATCATACTCTCTCAGGCTAAGAGGAAGGCAACAGCAAACCTTGTCTGAATAAATCTTTCCAAGAAAACCTTATCATAGTGATGCTTTATGTTGAGGGCACATAAAAACAACACATACTGAAATAAGAATGTCAATTAGCTCTTTTACCCACTGATTGAATACTTGTAATGAAAAGTAAGTTCCTTTTTTTTTTTTGACAGGTTGGATAAAATAAGAAAGGAGGAACAGAAAGAAAGGAATTAAGATATGTATATCTTAAACTAATGACTGTAGCTGCTCACTTCACATGCCCATAATTTATGAATGAGAGAAAGCTCATATGAACCTATAAAATTAATATGACTTAATTTATTATAGCCAAGATTCTATATTCCTTTAGCTTTATGTAAATATACACTCCACTCAAAATACCCTAAAGGTACCAGATCCCATCTGATCCCAGAAGCTAAGAAGGGTCAACTCGGGTTAGTACTCAGATGAGAGACAGGCAACAAACAGCAGGTGCTGTAAGCTATATTTCAGAGGAAGGAACTGGCAAAATCACCTCTGAATATTTCTTATCTAAGAAAACTCTATGAAATTCATGGAGTTGCCATAAGTCAACAGGTGACTTGAAGGCATGTGTGAGCACACACACAAAAATATACACCAGTGTAGTTATACTGGATCTTACAACGGGCACCATGGTCTTGAACAAACCCATCATGATCGGCTCTGTTCCCACTGAGTCAAAGTGAGACGGAGTGCTATGTGTGGAACAACTGGATGAAGTAGGAACTGACTTACAACTGTTTTCATGGCTAGAGAAGTACAACAGGGTTCTAGCTTCTGCATTTAAACAAAAGATAATGGAAAAACTGTAGACATTATTTCAGTATCATTTTACTGCCATCAGAAGATCATGCCAAGTGCTGTAAATAAGTATAACACATCATACTCTTAAAAACCATCTTCTCATAAATGAAGAAACTTCAAAGGCATAGTACACATTATTAGTTATGGTCCAGTAGCATGCACAGCTGCCTAATTTTAACTGGGAAATTTTGGGGGAATTCTGTAAGTGTTTGAGATAAGTACAATCAGATAACACTTAACAGGCACTAACTTGTATTATAAAACCATTCAATATTCCAATTACAGGAAAGGGAAAGAATAGATTCTTTTGAAATAGTTTTCAATTTATCATTAGCTAGTCTTGAGCTGCTATTGACTCTTATAATCCTACGCATGTCTGCTCAGATGCAAGTCACACTAAATTCAATGACTCTTACTTCCATGTGAGTAGTCTGTAGGACTGCACCTAAATGTTTTTCTAAGAAACACAAACCATGGCCACTCTATCGACACATTATTGGACAATTTTGTTGACAAGGGAAACCAAGGGTGACTCTGGAGGGTAGTGGCTGCTCCCCTCATGTATTTTCCACTAATCCACCTGTGTCCTCCAGGTTCAGTCAGAGGTCCTTCAGTATATCATAGATTTAATTCTGCTGGTCTAACAATAGTCTAATAATAAAACAATAATCTATGCCATCCTTTCACTCCCACAAATTACCTTTTTCCAGAACTGCCTATTCCCAGTAGTGATATAATATCCAACTAACATTCAGAATCTCTTGTTGTCTTCATAGTAAAAAGGAATTTTTTTTTGTCTTTTGCTGTCTTCAAAGTAAAAACAACCTTTTGTTGTCTTCATAGTAAAAAGGAATATTAACTAGACGTATTGCCTATCATGATCAGAATATGCCCCCACTTCTCTTTGTTTTGAATGAATATCGCCCCTGCCCATGTGGCTCTCTGTAAATGTGGCAGTATGGCAGTGGCACTTTCTCTGGCTTAAGTCATGCCTCTCAATTGCAGATGCTATTAACTGAGGAGGAAAGGAGATAAAGCACCTGTGCCCATTTTCCCCACAACTGATGGACCAGACAACAACTTAGATGGAGAGCAACCTAGACTGAAAAAGAGTTGGCAAGGAAGAGTTAACACAACAGCTTCTCCTAGTCCCAGTACAATTATCTGATTATTAACAAAACTTTGTGGAGGTGCTAATCAATGCTTTAAAAAAAAACAGAAAACAAGGTAAGTGGGACATTATAGTCATACAATTTCCATCTTCCTGCTACTTTAGTCCAAACAGACATGACTTCTCAGATACAGGAACACTTTGCAGTTTAAAGTGCCTTTTTCTATATTATAAAGTGCATCTCAATACTTATTCTCAATTTTGAACATCTTACTGATTTGCTGATAAAACTTATTTTCATCCATCTTATACTGAAGTTATATGTTATACAAAACCAGTCTCTACTTCAAAAACATCTAACTGCAAGATTCTCTTCAAAAATAGCTTAGGGAAAAGAGTTTTCTTTTACAGTTTCATTACAAAAGAGAAATTCATGCTGTGAATCATATCAAACAATTAAACTGTTTTTAAAGATGTATTTCCTCTCACTCATCGGGGTTTACAATGTCCCATTTCTTTTGTACGCAATCTTTTCTGAACAGATCTGTTATGTTTAAAGTGTAATCACTGGTAAAGCAGTATTTCCATAACCAAAATAAAAGTCAACATTTGGAAGCAATCTAGTTGTGGAATTGAACAAAAAAAAGTGGGCAATGTGATTTCCTGCCTGGTCTGGGGTTACTCTGATGGATGACCAAGCCAGCAGATGGATAGGAGCAATGAAAATGTCAAGGAGAACCTAGATATAATGCTATGTGACTTGTGAGTGACCTTCAGTTTTTCTTCTAGGTTGCCTAGCTGGGTTTGGATAGAAGAATATGGTATTACAGTGGCTCAAATCCCTTTTAGAGAGACATACTTGGTTACGTTGGAACAGTCCTGTTCTAGCCCAGGGAATGAACCTTTAGAGAAGCCAAATGCATAATATCTTCCATGCTTTTAAACATCCACAGGAACCCATGGGGAGAAGTCATCTGAAGGTTTGGGCTAATGTGTATGACTAATATACAGCTTTCAATTCCTCCAATTAATCCCAGGGATGCTGCAGAACCCCTGAACACATATCTTGAATTAATTTTGGAATGGATGAGGGCCAATAAACTGAGGCTTATTCCAGATTAGAAGGAAGTTGAGAGAAGGGAACACACTGATCTGGATAGAGATTTGCAACTGGCATTGTATGGGACTAGAGTCCCTTTAAACAGAAAAGTGTGTTGCTTGGGGATTTTTTCAGACTTTCACAAGAAGTTCCAGCATGATATGACATTGCTATGTTGTTGGTGATTGGTAACCCTGAATATTTATAACTTGGTTTTGAGCTGCTCACCTTGAATTGTATGCCTGAGTACAGTTAACTGTGATGGACCACTACAACTAATAATACTTTTTTCTGACTCAGGAGTCCTGTCAAAGACTGAAGGGCTGGAGAAACCAATACTGGAAACACTGAAAGTAAAGCCAAACAAATCAAATGATTGCTGTAGTTTCAGTTACAAACATTTTGCAGATCTTGATACTCTGACTGTTTGCTAGTTCTTGCAGCAAAAAGTCTTTTAATGAAATGAGAGTTCGGCATTTTCCCTATGAAGTTTATAGTACAGGATGGTTCCAGCATTGATTTCTTTGGACTGATCTGATGCCCCACGTTCTGAAGAAGATGAAGAGTTTGAGACAAGTCATGAAAAGCTTTCTTTGCGGATAGAGCTAGAAGCAGGCATTCTTTAATACAAGAGAACTTTGTGAAAAACATTTAGGCTTAACGAAAGAATCTTGTACTACTATAGTTGATTCCCCATTGTGAAACACAAAAATTTGCAGTGTTGACCATGATGTGAAAATAAGATTTCTTAAAGCCTATGGCAGCAAACCAGTCATTGCGCTGTAGAAAAAGAAGGATAGATGTGAGTTTGTTTGCTGTGATAGAATGGTGCACAACTGGCATCTAGGAAGGCAGAAAATCATTCTCTCTCTTTGGGACTCCCAAATATCAGGCCCCATGATTTCTTCTCTCAGAATTGAAGATGTGGGATTAGATTGGAAGAACCACTACCTTGACAAACTGTCCAATATGGTAGCATATTCTGGGAAAACAATGGTCAAAACTCAGACATTCTTGGTGATCTCATGTCAGATGTTGAAACAGTGCTATAATTTTGGGACTCTTAGCATTGCAAACCTGACCCAACAATTTTCAAGATGGCTTTTGGTTTAATCTGGGGAATAAAAGGCAATGTCTGGAAGCTCTGGATGATTTCTTAGAAAAGTGTGAACTCTAGTATGGTAACTATTTAAAAGGATGTTGCTATAATAAACTCTGCAAAGACTGATAAGAAATTAAAAATGGAGATTTAGAGTGAATATAACAAGATGATGAATACCCACAATGACTTCTGGTGGTGAAACTGCCAGCCTGAACCCCAAATCCCATCCCCCCCTTCAATATTTCAATTTTTAACTAGAGTACCATGGCCTCCTAAATCTGAAAACAAACAAACTGTTTCTAATGAACAGAAAGTCTTCAGTTCTTCATCTAGCATCATCCATAATCTCCTCAGAGTACAACCACCAGGGATGGACAAAATATTCAAAAATATTCAATAACAGCCAAGAAATATATTTCATGAATGTTGGGAAACCCTGATGTGGAGAAGCATGGACTGATGAGAATCTTCATAGTTCAGGACTTATTCTGTGCATAATCCACACATGAAATTTTTGGGCAGGAGACACAATTTTTGTGCAGAAAACAACGCTTGTATGCATTCAGGCCTGAACCTCTGAATGCAGAAATATTATTTTCTGTGCAGTAAAGGCTGTTTCCTGCAAAAAAAATGTTTTCTGTGCAAAAACTCATATCCAATTTTCTACAGAGTAAGTTCTGAATTGTGAATAGACTCTGGAAACTGCAGTTCTGAAGATTTTCTTGCAGCAGGAAGAAAAATGCTGAAATTACTTCATGGATGAAATTGGTAAAATATTACTTCTCTAGCAACCACACAGCCAGACCCTTCTCCAGTTCCACCCTCTGCTTTCCACTAGTCACAGAGCCTGGTGGGCTGTTCAAGGTTGCTATCAGAGCAAAACCGTGAGTCCTGGGTATGGTGAACAGGGAGCAGAATTCCATCTAAGGAACTCGTATGGTAGATAATGTAAGTTCTCCGCCACAGTGTCTCATGTTTATTGCCATTGCCATTACCTTTAAAAACAGCCAACCCCATGTTCTGTTGGCCATCCAAGTGGCCATTCTCTTGTTCAAATAGTTACTTTTGTTTGTCTTCTGGCAAATGTGAGATGAAAGCCAGCAGCTTCTCCCACATCAATTTCTGGGTTGCTACCTGGATTCCCAATTCAGCAGATGAATAAAACTGGTGTCCAAAGATATCAAAGCAGTGCCTTTCTTATCAACCAAAGTGAAATAAGCGTTCCTTCTACCCTCTCCTTTTGACGATTCTATGACAACTGAGTTTGGGGTTGCATGATTACGTAAGGAAAATGCCCCTTCCAGTTGTATTTGATAATAACTCTCCAGATGACAAGATATTGCTGGTAAGGAAGCTGGTTTCTTCTGGCAACAAGGGAACCATTGGAAGTGAAACATTCCAAGTGTCCACCTGAAAGATATGGTCTGTCACAGGAGATGGCAGTGCTCACTTCTTTATCTTATGACTGAGCCATCCAAGTATTCAGAAGGTCTAAGAAGATGTGAAAGCTACAAGGGAGAACCTTTCCCAACCACTGGAATACATGAGAATATGCACGATGATGGTGACGCTGGAGAAGATGAGTGAGAATCATAATTGGCATTAGATGACTCAGAAGAGTTATGTTGTGGTTGTGTTGCAACAGTAGTTCCAGGCTGCTATGATATCAACACAGCAGCTGTGGAAATGATAGAAGTCAATGTAGTAAATGATTGGATAGCTGAGACTGATACAGTAGAAGAGACTACTGATGATGGTGCCACAGAGCTAGTATACTTAGCAGTACCAGTACTGAAGAACTGTAGAACAGATACAGTATCAGCACTGAAGGAGGTTTTGAGACTGTCAGTGTAGGCTTGCGATATGGTAGAGAAGGAGGCTGAAATATTGAAAGGATCTTCTAGACTTGCCAACATGGAAAAATGAGGTGTCTATCATAATAATGGTATCTGTCTCTGTTTGAAGATATGATTATGGAGGCTCCCACCAAACAGCATGATAGGAAGTTATACTGCGAATCCTCTCTGTACCAGTGGTCTCTATAAGAAAGATAGGAGTAAATGCATAAGTGTTCTCAATGGTAAGGTGATCTATCCCAGAGAGGAGACTGGTATCAAGTTGAGGTAACTCTATGCTGTGGTGTCACACATCTCTGAGTAAGTGGAGAAACTAAGTATTCTTGAAGTATTCCTCTAGACGTCTTGACCTTTCATAGCAAAAGAGGTCAGAAGCACAGGATTGTTCAGAGAGACATGCTGATCTGGAGAATCTCAAGTATGAGGTCTGACTTCATTAATGAGAGTTGGCTGTATCAGAGGTTGCTAGCAGCCACTGGTATAGTTGAGTTGTTGGCACCAAGATTTAGCACTAGTTTGAGTAGCCCTCAAAGCAGATGGGCCATGTTATTTTTTTTTGCCTTCTGCTTCTATTTGTCCTTCTCTTTATTTTTCTTCTCTTCTGTTCCTTCACAACTGAAATCTGTGTCCCATGGTTCTGATCAGAGGGTAAATGGAGAGAATGGGATAGAAAGTTTCCAAAGAGTCAGAGGTGGAGTGGAGTTCTGTGGTGAAGAAACTGAAGGCACTATTGGGATGGAAGGAATGCTCTGCTGTTGTATCCATACAGATATACAGGGCTAAGAGGTTGGTACTAGTTTTGATGTTGTAGATGGTGTTTCAGGTATGAAATCTGAAGCTAACAAGGAAATTTTCACAGTCTTCTCTGGGCCCCCAAATCTTCAGCACTGAAGTTGTTTTACTAATTGACAAAGTAGCACACTGAGGATGGAAATTTGAAGCTACTAAATAACAATCCCTCTTTGGCATCGGGAGAAGGAGACAGGATCAAAAATCTCACTGAATGTAAGCCATCTTGATACATTAAAGGCACTTGATTTTCTATTTAACTACCACTATTTTAGCTTGTTATAAGTTGCTATTCCTCCCCTAAAAGCCACCCAAAAACTGACTCAAAAGGGTTCCCAGTCCACTGGAGCAGATAGCTGGGGTGCACAAGGACGCACTGGAAGAGAAACAACTCTTTCTGCTTCTTCTGGATTCTGCTGCCCCACCAGCAGAAGCCATGCACTGGATCCTGTTCTCTATTTCCTTTAAGAGAAACTTCCTTAACATTCAAGATTTGACTGAACATGTTTTGGATCATGAACTAATCTACCTCCAGTGAATTGTTTCTTCCCTTCACTGCCAGCAGCAACAGGCAACCTGTACGTCAAACCTCATCTAAAAAGTAATTCCATCCAGAAGATGGATTCTACAAGTGTAGTCACTGATATCTAGGACTGCCAGACTGAAAACTGGAGAAGGCTCCTATACTTTGAATGGCTGTGTAGAAGAGGAAATTTAAGCAGATATTGCTTGTTAACACAGAGTCAATGTAATGTAGTTGTTTGGGTTTTGGACTAGGAACCTGGAGACCAGGGCTTGAATCCCTGTTTGGCCACAGCAAGTCACACTCTTTCAGCTTCAGAGGGACGCAAAGGCAACCCCCCTCTGAACAAATCTTGGCAAGAAAATCCTGCAACAGGTTTGCCTTAGGGTCGCCATAAGCTGATAATGACTTGAAGGAACACAACAAGAAGAATTGCTCATCACATAACCAAGTAACAAGCAATGCCTGTGGAAATTCCCTCTTTACACAACCATTAAAGGTACAGGATCTGTCTCCTGTTTTCACTCTGGCAACCTTATGATATCATTTGGAGAGGAGGGGTCAATGAGCCTGTAATATATTTAATGAATCCAGGCTGCAACTTGAAAACAAAGCTGCTTCCAAGAACTCAGAAGCTGGTTACTGCTATCCCCTTTCACCTTTTTGAATCATTTGGAATTATTTACTCAAATCTTTCCTTTTCCAGTGTTTCTTTCTTCATGTAAATGAATTAACAAGCCACAGATTGAGAATCGCCAATTGTAGACACCTGGACCAGGGTTACTGCTGCATTAAAAAGAACTGAAAGTCTATAAAGACAAGAGTCTGGGGGCAACATTTCCAGCTCCTAGCCATACTGTGAACCCATGCTGTTTACTCTACTGTAACAATCAGAAAGGTCTAACAGAACACCTGGTCCTCTCAGATTCTGTGCCTTCTTTGGCAGCTGACTACAAAACTTCCCTACCAGGTGGTTGTACTTCAATTACATTTGCTAGTCATACTAGAGTTAACAAGTACTCCATCAAAATCTTAATGCATTACAAACAGTATGACTTTTGTTAATTGAAGTATACTTTTACTCACATTTAATCCAGGAAATTAAAATATTCCTTGCAAGCACACTGATTGCAGAAGTGACAAATGCAGACCAAAATGTAACATGCCAGTTCTTTACAAGCCACTGTTAAGATGGATTTCAGAATTATTTGATCCAAAACATCTTTTCAACCTGACATTTAAAACAGCAAATGCTTCTGTTTTGATTTCTTGCTAGCTCTTAAGTAATGTCAAACATAACACACAAACTGAAGTGATTATATTTTATTCTAAAGGGATAATTTAAAAAAGGTCCTAAATCAATGTTTTATTTTGTTAATACATTAACACAAAGATCAGTGAAAGACATTTCACATTTAAGTTTAAACAAACAAACAAAAAGAAAAAAAACAAAAAAGAAGAAACTTCTCTACATTTTACTCTTTTAAGAAGACATGTCTTTCTTTTAAGTAACTAATATCTCTAGTTCTTTGGAGGAGCCAGATTTCTAAAAGACAGAAATCACCTTTTCCACATATTCTCTAATATGACTCAAAACTGATTAGTGATATTATGCCTAATAACATAATCTTAACACACCCATGCTTTGTAAAGGGTTGGGCAATTGAATGGGAAGTGTAGGGAATTTTCAGTCTCTGTGGGACACATCAGAGAATCAATGGTGCACTGGAAACGACACAGTATCACTACTGAGAAGAAAGAGTTTCACTTGGCCCAGGTCCTGTTGGTAGTCCCAATTATAGTAGACCCAGTGGATCAACTGTTGAATGGTGAGTACACTCACGTCAAACTCACTGATTTACTGGGTCTGGTCTAGTTGGAACTACGAATTAGATCCAGTGTGGTATGATTTTTTTCTCCACTTTCTATATTCAGTTCTCACATGAAACAGATTGAACAGGATGTGAGCTAACTAGATTAGATGTAGATATAAGAACGTACTATGTTTAGCGTAAAGGTGAGCAACAGGCTGTAAGGGGCTGCTTATGGCCCACAAGGAGTTTTGCAGTCCCTAGTTCCTTGACTCGCTTGGATTACATTTTTCTGGCAAAAAGAGGAGTACTGCCTCTCCTGGAAGCCTTCAGTCATACCAGTTCTCATTTTTTAAAAAGGCTGTAGCCACCCTGTACATTTCCCCATAAAATAATACCCATTTGGAAAACTAGAAGTAGACTTCTGGCATAGTTCAGAAGGTGGAGGAGGGAACAACGAGAATGGCTATTTTAGATTTGATCCTAACCAACAATGACGATCTTGTTAATGAGGTGGACGTGGCAGGATCCTTAGGTGGAAGGGACCATGTTCTCTTGGAGTTTACTACACAGCGGAAAGAGGAAGCCAAGCTTAGTATAACGTGCATTCTAGACTTTAAGAAAGTGGATTTCAGTAAACTTAGAGAAATATTGGGAGTGATCCCATGGTCAGGGATACTGAAAGAGAAGGCAGTTCAGTATGGATGAGAGTTTCTTAAAAGTGAGATACTGAAGGCACAATTTCTAACAATTCCAATGATGAGGAAAAATGGGAGGTATCTAAAGAATCCAGGATGGATTCTAAAGAACTTTTAGTGGAACTAAGATTTAAAAGGGACATGTACATAAAATGGAAAAAGGGGGAAATCAAAGAGGAATTGAAACATTTAGCCAGCAAGTGTAGGGCAATAGTCAGAATGTCATGTCGGAATTCCTCATGACATGAATTGTAATAATGATGGCTTAATAAACATGTTAGCGTATACAATACTGTATGTCACGAGCATATTGTAGAGATCTTATGTGGGTAGTGTACGCATGTAGAGAAAGTAGATCCTGGGAGGTTATTATGTAGTGTTAAATAATGCCCTACTGCATATGAAACTATGTAACTATGGAATTATATGTACTTTGCCTATCTAGTTAGTTAACTGCTGTTAATCATATTTGGAAGGATTATTGTGTGCTTTGCTTGCTTGAATATAGATACAATAGTACATGTATACTGATTGCCCAGAAAGTAGGTGTAAATATTAATCTTCTGTTATTGCAGTAGGCATGGCTTTAGTACTTGATATTAATCTTGGTTAATGGGGACACTATATAGCTTGATAAGCTGGGAAACTGAAGGTAATAAACAGAGAGCAGTTCTTTGGGGTATTAGATGGGGCCGAATGCCCAAACGGCCTTTTAAGGTTGTTTTATGATCCAGCTCTGGACAGCAAGATTGGGATACAGATGGGATCAAAGAGAAACATAAGGATGGGCTGAGAAAATTAGCCTTAGCCAGGCAGGACGTGGGTGTAATAAAAGAGAGAGCAAATGGTGGGCAGAGGATGATGGCTCTGGATAACATCAGAGACCTTTGAATTAGTGAGACATGTAGATTCAACCAATCAATGTAAGATGAGCTGAATAATTATTGCTTGGACCTATATATTCTTTGGGAGAACACTGGTCAGTTTCTGCCACTTTAAGTAATGTTTGGATTCAAACCGTGTTTCCAATAAACGGACATTTCTGTCTATGTGTATTTCCACATTTCTGAGTGTTCCCAATGGAGGCAGTTTAGAGACAGACATGACAGATGTCTCTAAAAAAGTGCAGAATGAGCTTAGGCTTGCTAGAAAGGTTAAAAACAGTAAGAAGTTTTTTGTTTTGTTTTGTTATGTCCATAGCAAAAGGAAGAACAAGGAAATGGTAGGGCTTCTATATGGAGAGGATGGTGAAATGCTAGCAGAGGACAGAAAAAAGGTGGAACTACTCAACACTTTCTTTGCCTCAGTCTTCTCCCAAAAGGAAAACAGTGCTCTACCTGTGGAAAATGGAGCAGATGATGAGGTAGAAGAAATGCAGCATGGCATAGGTAAAGAGGTGGTAGAGGAATATCTGGCTACTCTAAATGAATTCAGGTCTCCAGGACCAGATGAACTATATATCCAAGGGTATTAAAAGAAATGGCAGAACTAATCTCAAAATCCTTGACAACAATCTTTGACAATTCCTGGAGAATGGGAAGAATCCCAGCAGATTGGAGGAGGGGAAATATTGTGCCCATCTTCAAAAAGGGAAAAAATGAGGACCCAAACAATTACTGCCCAGTCAGTCTGACATCAATACCATGAAAAATTCTAGAGCAGATCACTAAATGGAGTCTGTAAGTTCTTAGAAAGGAATGCCGTGATCACAAAAAGTCAACATGGATTTCTCAAAAACAAGATACGTCAGATTAATCGTATCTCTTTTTTGACAGATAAAGTGAATGCTGTGGATATAGCATATCTTGTCTTCAATAAGGCTTCTGACAAGTCCTCCATGATATCCTTGTGAAAAAGCTAGTAAAATGTGGGCTAGACAATACTACTATTAAGTAGATTTTTAACTGGTCTACCAACTGAACCTAAAGGGTGCTCACCAATGGCTCCTCTTCATCTTCAACAGAAGTGACTAGTGGGGTGCCACAGGTTCTGTCCTGGGCCCAGCACTATTCAACATCTTTATCAATGATTTTGGATGAGGGAATAGAGGGCATTCTTATCAAATTTGCAGATGACACCAAATTAGGAGGGGTAGCTAACACTGCAGAGGACAGGATCAGAATTCAAAATGATCTTAACACATTAGAGAGCTGGGCCAAAACTAACAAAATGAATTTCAACAGGAAGAAGTGTAAGGTACTACACCTGGGCAGAAAAAATGAAATGCACAGATATAAGATGGATGACACCTGTCTTGACCACAGTACATGTAGAAAGGATCTGGCAGACCACAAGCTGCACATGAGCCAGCAGTATGATGTGGCAGCTAAGAAAGCCAATGCGATCCTGGGCTGCATCAACAGGAGTATAGCCTCTAGGTCAAGGGAAGCAATAGTACCACTCTATTCTGCTTTGGTCAGACCCCACACGTAATACTGTGTCCAGTTCTGGGCACCACAGTTCAGGAAGGATATTGATAAGCTGGAACATGTCCAGAGGAGGGCAACCAAAATGGTAGGAGGCCTGGTAACCATGCCATATGAGGAGAGGCTTAGAGGGCTGGGCATGTTTAGCCTGGAGAAGAAAAGGTTGAGAGGCGACATGATAGTCATACTTAAATATTTGAAGGGATGTCTTATGGAGGATGGAGCTAGCCTGTTTTCTGCTGGTCCAGAGACAAGGACACAGAGCAATGACTTCAAACTTTTGGAAATGAGATTCCATCTAAACATTAGGAAGTCCTTCCTGACGGTAACAGCAGTTTGACAGTGGAATGTGCTGCCTCAGAGCATGGTGGTGTCTCCTACTTTGAAGATTTTTAAATGGAGGCTGTATGGCCACCTTGTCAGAAATGCTTTGATGGTGTATTCCTGCATGGCAGAGGGTTGGACTCAATGGCCCTTTCTTACAACTCTCTGATTCTATGAATTTCTGGTTTTGTTTCCATTTCTGGGTGTAAAGATCCCAGAGGGCCCCACAGGAAGAAAAGTGGCCCTCAGGCCCACAAAATCTGCCCGCTCCAAATTTAGTGGGATCATTTTGGCTCTCTATTACATTACACACAGAGTTTGGAGGGTTTTGAAAAAAGAATTACCACTATTGCTCAACCCTCTTAAATTATTTCATTTAAATTTTGACCCCCCCTTCAAACTGTCCAAGAAACCATAGTGAGAAAAGGTAACAAATAAATACACTTGTTACCTGAAAAAGTGATGTAATTCACTGTTATATTATTTTATAAAAATCATGTTGTTATGCCTTGCTTACTCAAATTTAATGAGTTATAGGTAAGATCAGAACATGTAGCTTCATCTTCCCGGCTTTGATTATGTGTATATTTTGTCATTATCCATGTCATTCCCCTGAGGAAGGGATGGGCAACTATGGAGGATATGGGAGGGCTATTTTTCCTCCCTGTGTCTATCTAACAGGCTGCATCGGCACATTTTGGTATACTCAAAGTGATGCAGTACTGCTTCTGGCCACAATTTTGGCTGATTTGGGGGCATTTTTTCTTTTTTGAGGAGGTTTGAAGGGGCTTTTAGGAGTTAGGGGTAGGAAACTGATGACTTTTTAGGGTTTAGGGAAGGATGATTTAGGGATGGTTTTTTTTGTGGGTCCCAAGGGCTGCAAGCAGTCCACAGGCTGCACTTTGCCCACTTTGGCCACAAGGGTAGAAGGAATCTTTCCCTAAATAGATTCTTCACTGAATTAAAAAGGGCCTCTAAAATATCACATGGCCCTATACTGCTCAGGTCCAGATCATCTGAAAACCTGTTATCTTCTGATATGAGCCAGCCTGAACCTTACAGTCTTTGAAGAAGGGTTTTCTTTCCATTCCTCCTCCCTCACAAGTTCATCTAGTACAGTGGTTCTCAACCTGTGGGTCCCCAGATGTTCTTGGACTTCAACTCCCAGAAGCCCTGAGCATTGACCATAGTGGCTGGGGCTTCTGGGAGCTGAAGTCCAAGAACATCTGGGGACCCACAGGTTGAGAACCACTGATCTAGTAAGAACA
The DNA here is from genome assembly GCA_948472985.1 of Iguana delicatissima. Classification (NCBI taxonomy): domain Eukaryota; kingdom Metazoa; phylum Chordata; class Lepidosauria; order Squamata; family Iguanidae; genus Iguana; species Iguana delicatissima. The sequence goes on from CAOKZL010003126.1 coordinate 120,079, forward strand.
TGGGACAGAACTTTTTTGGTGACTGCTCCTAGACTATGGAACTTCCTACCAAGGAGGCTTCTTTAACCCCTTTTTCGCTCGCTCGCTCTCTTTTTTTGCCAATAGGCAAAGATCTTCTTTAAATAATACCTTTAACTGGTTGGGGCAAAAGGATGTTCAATGGATGTGCCATATGCTTTAATATGTAATATATGTTGTATGTGTTCTTAATTGTTTTAAAGTAAAATTTTAATCTAAATAGTTTAATTTTTTTAAAAAAAACTTTTATAGCACACATTGTTTTAGCTAGTCTATTTTAACGTATAGTGTCCACTGCTTTGGGTCCCATTTTGGAAGAAAGACAGGATATGAAACCAACCTACCTAACAACAGATGGCAATTCAAACCACTTTATGGTTGAAAACCTCCTTGAAATTGAGTTATAGAAAACAAACACTACAGTTTTATTATCATTTTCAGTACTGTTGATCTGCCTTTGACCTACTTTTTAACAGAGAGCTAAATAATACTAATAATACTAACACTAATAGTACTACTAATAATGTGGAACACATCCTATTGATTATTAAGCTATATCAGCATAAGAACAAAGACAAATTTCTAAACTAAACTACCTATACCTCTCTTTCCCACTTTCCAAAGAACTTTCACCAGTTCGCCAAAGCATGGAAACAGATCTGGATTCCTGCAGTATTTTTTTTTTTTTTTAAAAAAAGGGAGTACCAATCATTGTATTTGCCTTCACCCCAGAAGCCCTAGTGGCATTTCTAGGTACAACCTGAAGCCATCAGAGCACCCAATGGAGCACCCATTTCTAGCTGCATCCTTCAGGCACATTCTCTCTTATGTAAGAACACAAAAAGTGCTTTGGATCCAACCAAAGGCCCAGCTAGTCCAATATGCTGTTACCAACTTAGGACTGTTCAGCTGTGAGACTGTGACTAAATGTGGAGTCATTTATGACGCCATGACTTCAGTATCAGTCACCCTTCCTCCCCAAACTTTCTTTTACTGTTCAATCTCATAAAGATTTCTCCATCACTTGGAAGCTATCCTGTAAACTTTTGACAGATCTAACAAAGATATTGCCTTGATAGGAATTTTGTCCTTTAGAGAAAATCAGACATTTTCTAATAATGCTGCTCATTTTCTTCTATAATCCAATCCAGTTCATAAGTATCAATGTAAAAGACAGCTGTGCAGATAGGTCATGCTGAGCTTCCTTTTCAAAGGGAATTACATTTTCGTTGCTAACTCACTTGTCATGCTAAAGGAATGCTACACTGATTTTATAACATTTTCAGGATCTTTGACATTTCAATGCCTCAGCATTGCTCCCAACATTTTGTTTAAGAAAAGCTGCTGATGTAATTTGGTACACAACTTCTTGGCCTTATTTGGTGCCACTATATTCCTAGATTAACTAGGTTCACTTATTTATATTCCTTTAAGCTCAAGAAAGATTTAGCTACAAAGCTAGTAGAGTGTGTGTATAAGCAGCAGACAATCTGACAATCTTCAGTGCAAAACAATGACCAGCAGTTCTGAATGAAAGGAGTGAAAATGAACATTAGCACATCAAAAGTGTTCTTCTATTTAAAAAATGGCATGGCACACACTTTAATCTTTTTGACAATCTATTCATGAATTGAACTGAATTCCATTTCCGACACAAATGGGAACGCACAAGGACATCTTTGCCAACAATAAAATAAGCACCATGCAGAGTTATGGTACTGCAGGCTTTCAAATACTCAAACAAATTGGCAATCATTTTAAACTAAAGACACAGTGTCAGAAATTTCAGTTTCCATAATAATAAAAAAAAAATGCCAAATAACTGCTGGTTATATATTAAGTGTTATTTTCAGTTCAGTGGCCCTGATCCAAGGAATGAGGATAGCAGGAAGCTTTTCTTTCTGTTTTGTAGGTGTTTAGCATTATTAATGGTAATCAATGTGTACGATGGGTGCTAGATGCAGGTTCCTCCAAACTCCTTGCACAGCATCCTATTGCCCCAGAATCAGGATAGATCTATAGGATGCTCCTACTCGCAGAGGGGCTCATGGGTCAGTTTCACTGGATTAGGAGGCAGAAGACTTGTAAAACAATATTTAAAACTGAGGATAAACTGGCAATAGTTTAAGAGAATTACAAAATAACCTGAAGTAAAATCACAGACCTCTAAAATGAAAATCAACCACTTTAAATACAACTATTAATCCCAAGTTCAAATACAGATTTTAGCAACTGGACTGTTAAGTATATAAGAATATAAAGTTTAAGTTAACTTTTTTTTTAAAAAAAAAGTTATTCAACTGCCATCTGTACTTTTTCCATGCCACAATAGCATCTATATTATGATAATTATTGATAATTATGACTGCTATGGTCTCTTTCACTCTTATGTGTATTTTATACGTAGGGCCTTGTTTCTTTATTGTTTTTGACTGCCTGGTTATACTGAGCTTTTTATATTGTTACTGTATTGATGTAACTGAAATGTTTATTTGAGAAAAAGAAGTAGCACCAGTTAATTTCAAAGGTGCTAGATGATTCCTTTGTATGCTGATAAACACTAGCACTGCTGTCTTTTAATACCACTGAAATGTTTATTGATAGGAAATGTTTTCCAAATGCACTCTTATTGCATATTTTTTAGTAATGCTTATATATTTGTGAAATATAAAGTTTAATCTAATCTTATTACAACTGAAATTACAAGGACACATACTTATCAACAACAACTTCATTTGGTTCACTAATTTCAGTGGTGCTCACTGTATCCTGTATAGAAAAAAATCTGTATACTGTCTGTCTTAGGAGACCTTAGGAGACCTATTGAGGCAGATGGGAAATTCACTAATATTTTAAATAACTAAAATCATTATTATATTTTTAAAAAGATTTTTATGCTATTTAGATGCTTAGCAAAATGATTTATGTATTGTTTTAGACCAAGCAGTTAATCTACAAAATTACAGTAAAACAGCAAACAGAGCAGCAGCCAGAAAACCAATATAAATGTGACATGCCAAGAGGCACTGATATTGAAAAACAGAACTTTCCAGGTGCTGAATAGAAGAGAATGCCAGGGAAGCTGCCTAGGGACAACATTTCAGAGTCACAACACAAGAGTAAAGGTCCTGTCCAGAGTCACCACCCATCTCCAGATAGTGGAGGACTGTAGAAAGGGCTCTTGATAAGACCTGGTAACTGGGTAGGTTGAAATGGAAGAAAATGAACCTTTAGCTACTCTGGTCCTGAGGTGTTTAGTACTTTGAAGATTAAAAGAACTTTCTGGAATTAAGCATGAATAAACACAAGCAGATACTCTCTGTTCACTGAGGTCACAATGGTCACACTAGTCCTAATTCCTGTGATATCAGCTAGATCTTCTAGCATTCTTGCTGAAGGATTGGATCTACTGTCTAAGAGAGCAGCCTCAGCCGTAGCAAACCAAGCTGAGATGAATCAACTACTAGAGATGTGCTGTGCTAGATTATTCATTCCTGCAAGTGAGAACCATGCAGTTTTTGAAGAGGTCTTCTGTGGATAGAAAATATCTGACAGCCTTTGTCTCTCTCTTTCTCTGTGGCAGAGATCCCTGGCCAGGCCCCACATGATATTATGTGAAGCCAGTAGCCTTCCCAATCCTTGACTGCCTTCCCTCTTGTCAGCCCTATGTGACACGCAGGGGGAAAGCTATAGCTTTCCAGGATCTTTTTCAGGATCTTTGCCATGTGACATCCGGACGCAAATCTGTTCAAGGACTGGGGGAGAAAACTGAGAAAGGCTTGAGGAGGATTCTCCTTGTTGGGATTTTCAGACACTTGAAAAGCTCCTTTTTCATTTTTTCCCCCTCGATCATTCATACAGTCTTTCCATCCTTACCACTCACTAGCTACAATTCATCCTGGTCAGTATTAAGCCTCACTTTATCAACTCTTACTCAGTCCATGAATGTCTAATTTCAGACATCAGCTTTGCATACTTACCGTATAACCTAGATTAGATGAAACATATGAATAGAGCTGATTTTATCTGCATACTAATGGTAGCATACTTCAGATCCTGAGATAGGATCACATCATAATAGTAGCCATAAATAGAAAAAAGAAGGAAACAACCAAATGTCCAATTTACAAAACAAGCCTGGGAACCTTGATTAGTGCTAACATGGTTTAGGTTTGGTGAAAATATAACTATGGTCAATACTGTTGAAGAAAGGGCTCCAACCGGAACTGTTTCTTCTTAATATGGTAGATCTACTAGATCAGGGAGAAAGGCAATACAAAGATTTGAAAAGCAGCAAGGATAATTTACGCTAAATATTGGAAAAGTAAGAGAAGGATAGTTTGCATACCTGTAACTGGAGTTCTTCGAGTGGACATCTGTGAACTCACATACATGCGTTATCTGTGCCTGTGCAGTACTGTCTCGGAAACTTCTAGAGCCCTAGGCCTAG
>CAOKZL010003127.1:0-124654 GCA_948472985.1 Iguana delicatissima
TACAATTTCACATCTGGAAATACCTCATTACTGACATGTTTTGTACACCCTGGTATCATGGGCATTTGGACAGGCTTACAATCAGACATGTTGCATTTTTCTAGCAAGCTTTGAATCTTTTGTTTCTGACACAGCAGAAAACCACCTTTGGCTCTTTGTATCTCAACTCCGAGATAATGTTGAACAGGCCCCAGATTTTTGATCTGAAACTTCTTGCCCAGTCCATTGGTAAACACTTGCACCTGTTTTCGTGTACTACAGATCAAGCACAGATCATCTACATAGGCCAGGAGTATTTCTAAGCCCTCTCCTGTACCTCTGACATACACACAGGGATCTGCAACGCTTTGCTTAAACCCACACTCCTGCAAAGCATTGTCTAAACAATGATTCCAACAATGCGCAGATTGTTTTAAACCGTATAACGAACGCTGCAACTTACAAGAGCTTCTCTCCCCTCAAACACAAAACCATCAGGTTGGAGCATGTACACTTCCTCATGCAACTCTGCATTGAGGTAAGCTGTGGTGATGTCAAAGTGTATAACCAGAGACCCTCTTTGACCTGTAATGGCTAAAGCTAGCCGAATGGACTGCATTTTGACTGTGGGAGCAAAAATTTCATCAAAAGTTTTTTCATCTTGGGCAAATCCTCTGGCGACTAACCTTGCTTTATGTTTGACTTGCCGATCAGCTGTGGTTTTCAACTTGTTTACCCACCTACAGCCAATGGGAGTGACACCCTGGGGCAACTCACACAGAGAATAAACATTATGTTGTGCTATGGAATCAATTTCACTCTGCATTGCTGCCCACCATGGCTTTGCCTCCTCTTCAGGCATCTTGAGGACATCAGCAAAAGTATTGGGCTCACAATTTACCACACACACACGCACAGACAGAGACGAATAAGGAGAATAACGCTTGGGTGGTTTGCCTTTAGTTTTCCTCTCAGACCTTCTTGGCACAGGCAACCCTTTCTCATCAGCACTGCGAGACCTCTTCAAAGGCCGTCTCTGCTCTTCCTGAACTTGAGACGAAGTCTCCTGTTTGACAACAACTCTCCCTCTCTGCGCCTCCCCCTCGGCAGGCTCAGCTTTAAGCCCCGATGGACCAGGCGCAGAGTCAGGAGGCTGCTCAGCAGCAAGAGACCCACCAGGAATTGGGAGAAACATTTCAGACGCTGTCTGTACACGAGACCAGTTAGCATGTTCTTCAAAAGAAGCATTCCTGGACACCAGACAGTTTGCTCCCCCTGCATAGAAACGATACCCCTTGCAGTTAGGACAGTGGTTCTAAACCTGTGGGTCCCCAGATGTTTGTGGACTTCAGCTCCCAGAAACCCCAGCCACTATTGTCAATGCTCAGGGCTTCTGGGAGCTGAAGTCCACGAACATCTGGGGACCCACAGGTTGAGAACCACTGAGTTAGGAGCATAGCCCATAAACCTCAAACGCTGAGCTTTTGGCTCCCCTTTTCTTCGCTGACTTTTAGGAATGTGTACCCAGGCAAAACTGCCAAAAACCCTCATGTGTGCAATAGAGGGCTGCTTGCCAAACAGGTGCTCATAAGGAGTCATTTGAAACACAGAACTCCACAGCCTATTGTGAATGTAGCAAGCAGTCAGCATTGCTTCTCCCGAAGTCTGGTCTTGGGCAAAAACAATAAGTTTTGGTTTGGAGACAATGCCTCCGAAAGGTCAGAATTCACATGATTGAATTATGTTCTGAATTGACAATAATATGGCCGGTATGTAGATGTGGCTAGCTCGGCAGTTAAACACTTAGTTCGCCAGGGTGCCCTCTCAGGGCAGAGGGTCTCTTTGTTTATCAGATGAGGGTGTTTGTTCTGGGAGGTCCCCTAAAGCAGATCTGGCCATCTCTGGCTAGGTTTGGTGGGAGCAGCAAATAGTAGCCATGCCTAGCTTCGCGCTTGTTCGGTGGCCTCACAAACACTTGGCTGGTGGCAGAGCAGGGCCGAATTGTGATATCAAAATGATATCTTTGGTTCACCAAAGGCCAGGCCAGTACATGGTGGTGACACTTATATAACCAGTATATGTGCTCATCAATCCCTTTATGTGCTCTTTCTGTGTTAGTATAGCTGTACATTTGATCTGCACTCTGGATTTAAGGAGATTCATGTTCTGAGTACAAATAAAGAATGAACACAGGTACAGAGATTCTCACAAAGATCTGAATCTGTGTTTAGATAGCATACAGTGTAACATGTTAAGACTTCTCTTGTATCAGCAGAATTCAGGAACCAACTTTTCAGAAGTTCCAATATTGACATGAGCCCCATGAATACACTATCTAAGTGGAAGTGTCCAATTAGAAATTCTGCACAGTACCCCCATGCTAGGGTATATGGACATACCAAGTGTACATCTAGCCATTTGGGATTTTGTTGGGCTCTGACTAGGACTGGCTTTCTGTTCAGGTTTCATTTTACTGTAGATACAGAACAGAGAAAAGTGATTATACTTTGATTTGAGCAGGTTCACAAACAGGTCACATAGATCAGCAACGAGTGCCCACCAGATGGTTGTTTTACTGAAGCCTCAGGTCATATTTTCATTGTCCTTAGGAACGAGTTACTAATTTACAGAAGAAGAAAATATCACTGTTGCACAAGCACACAACTTTTTATATTTATTTTAGTCTTCCTGCTTAGTCATCTACCTTAACCAGGGATAGCTCTACCATAAGGTAAAAAGAAGGAGTCACCTCAGGGGGCAACAGCAGCAAAAGATTGGAAGACATTGCTCTGTTTCCTACATGGCCTACGTTGCTACCCTCAGGTTCAGTGGAGGATGCAGTTCTGTTGGCAGTGCTGGAATAAAATTCAATGGCCATTCCAGTCCACGTCTGTACATGGCATGAAACAGGGAGCATCTGTGCCCCAAGCAGCCAAATCTCTTGGGCTGACCATGACCTTAACACTTGTAGTTCTTCTGACTGCTTGTTAGATTGAACAATCACTATTCATAGTCATGAAGCTTTTCTAGAAGACTATACAGAAGCTGAAGCTAAATAGTAATCTATCTTTTGATATGAATGGGACACTGAGAATCCATGATATCAATGTCACAGGCTTTCGTAGATTAGCTTGTTGCATACATGCACCATCGAAGCTACTGACAGTAGTGACAAATAAATCTCTAAGCAACTATGATTCAGTATGTTATGAAGCTTATTTCCTAAGCCTGCCTCTATCTTCAGAAGCCTTCCTTTAACAAAAGCAACATCGCTGCAGTAAGGTTCAGTACACAGTAGCAAGTTCATGGGAAAAGATACTGGACATTTTCCAATTTTGAAAACTTTTTTTCTTTTTGAGTGTTCATTTTTGGGAAATGACATAAGACTTTTTTTAGTTGAAGGAGTGTTCTTTGGCTGGGGGCACATATAAGATTATTTAATTGCCAATTTTAATCTGTATTTACTATGATGTATATAATTTTAATGGCTGTGTTGCTCTCAAGAGCCTAAGTGATAAAAAAACATTGAGTAATAAATATAGAAAGAAAAATTTCTGTCTATTCTTATTAGCCTCAAACATTCAATTTTTTTGTCCCCCCCCCCCAATTCCTCGTTTTTGAAATGGTGAACTGCCCATGCAGTTTTAAAAAAATCTCACTAGTTTGGGCTCAGTGAGAAGCTGTTCAGCAGTGTTCACTTTTTATAAGCTTTGTACTCACATTAGCCAGGTTATTCAAAGTCACAGTCTTTAATGATGGCCTCTTGTCATGCTGAGAGGCACTTGGCAAACTTTGCGAATGTTGCTAGTAGGTCGAAAATACTTCTCAGCATAGGCAGTCATTGTAGATGCCATAGGGAAGCAGGCAATGTCAAGAGTTTATGGATATTGCTAGAAATAGCAGCACTGCACATTATGCCACTGTTTCAGCCATACAGATATACACACATCAACACTCTGCAGAGAATGACAATCCAAAACAGAGAAATCATTTATTAATGGGCAGTTGAATATAAAAAAGTAATAAGCACAGACAAGTTATGTGTCACATGGCCAGTTTCAGGGTCTCAAACTGAGCCGATGCCTAGATCTAAGTTGGAATGCCCACTGGGTTTTGAATTTACTTCTATGGAATTTTGATAATTCAGTCCACGCAGTTGTATTTTCCATTTTCCCTGAAATTTGAATTTTGTGCTTTGGGGTTTTTGCAGAGAAGATTTTGAGCATGCTTTGAATCAACATTATGAAAACTACTACATAGAGAGATGAACACTGGGGCTAGATCCTGGGAGATGGCTATATTGACTAGCCACTGCATTTAGGTATCAGGATTGTGAGGAAAAAAATTTGAAACAATGGAGGAACTCCTGCAGGACAGTGGCAGAGGAGGCAGCTACAACCAATATGACACAGAAGTTGTCCCATTACCAGTGATGGCATTTATCTGTATCCAATTATTCCTTCCTAGTAGTGCTTGTAGCTAGAGAAGATAGTACTTTTAGCTTCAAAACAACTCTTTTTATAAAAGTTGGATTAAATGAAATGGTCTTAGACAAGGTAATACAGAAAGTATCATGTCATAGCTAACCAGCAGAGATATAGAGAATAGTCACATATTTTTTTTCATTCTTGAGAAAACCACCAGGGGATTTTGTTTTATTTCAGAATCCTTTTGTGCCCTCTCATCGTTTCTGAAAGAAATATCTATCTATCTGTCTATCTATCTATCTATCTATCTATCTGAGTGTGTATTTGTGTATACACTTACATATATACACATAGACATACAGAAGTTCTCCTCCCAAAAAAATTGAAAAAAAAAAGAAAAATGTAAAAACTCTTATTACATCACTCCATGGTGATAAAACCTTTGAAATTAGTCATTCTTGCATATGAGAACAAAATGTTTATATCACTACTGAACAGTGACTTGAACCTGTCCAAATTTGTCTAAATCTATATCGAAACCAGTCCCTCTGTCTTCCAGATCACACTGATGCACAAAAAGAAAGTTATCAGATATTACTGGCAGAGAAAAAAAGTTATGTTTAATTTTGTTTATTCATTAAATGGCCTGTTGCCTAACATATAGGGTGCTAGTATGTATGCTACCACACAAGAGAAAAAAAATTACAGTTTACTAATTAAAATTAGATAATCCCAAAGAGCTTCAAACTTTGCTTCAAACATAAAGCAATGCTATGAGAGTGTGGGCCAGGTATATGACAGTGGAATTACCACTTCCTAAACTCTGTTGGAATAACACCGGTAAGATCAGGTAGAAGAGAGGATGCTTTTTTTTTCCTGTGATTTTCTCTCTTCATTTTCCCTCTTTGGAGTTTATGAAAAATAGAAAATGGTGGACCAACTTTAGGATGACCATACAATTTTGTTCTTTCTGAAGTCATTTAGTGGAATATGATTCAATGATTTTTCAGTATCACTTGATATCACATACCAAATAATTCTTCCTATAATTTGTTTGACGTGGGTACTGTTTTATATTATATATTGTTTTTCACTTTTGCATGGTTTAATTGTAAGGTGCCTAGAATCTTTCTTTCAATAAAAAAAAAATTGGTGAGACAATGATGATGGGCATAATGAAATGAGAGGGCAGGTGCTGGTTTTCGTGGCTCCAAGTTTTCCCATAAAAGCAATCAAAGGAGAAAACTAATGTTACCCTGTGACTTGGAGGTTCCGGGAGGAGCGCCCAAATAACCAAACCAAACCAAGCAAAGATGGGGAAATTAGCTGGAGCACTCTCTTAAGCTAGCCGAGAGGCAGGGTAACTTTAGCAGGAATCTTTTACCCTATGTATACAGGTTCAGGTCAGTGAGCAGTCAGACAGTTTAAAATGGTAACAATGATATTTATTAACAAGCAGACAAATATTAAGAAAACACAACCACACAGCTAACTAGAAATAGGGAATGAGAGTTTTGGGGAAAATGGGTGATACGCCACCTTTCTCATAGTCCTGAAGAGGTCCAGTTGGAGAGAAGAAGCTCGGCATGGCGGCTGAGGGGAGCTCACAGAATGAAGCGACGGCAAGGCTGGATAGCACTCTGGAGCAGTCTGAGGAAGCTCTCGGAACTGGGGTTTTTTTTATTTAGGGAAGGATGACCGTGGGCTAGTCTAGTCTAGTCTTGGGTGAAAACAATGAGGTTTGGGCTCGAGACAATGTCTCCAAAAGGTCAGAATTTACATGATTAAGTTAAGGTCCGAATTGACAATAGGATAGCCAGTATGCAGATGAGGCTAGCTTGGCAGTTGAGCACTCAGCTCGCCAGGGTGCCCGCTCGGGGCAGGGGTCTCTTTGTTTTGACGTGCATCTGTAATGAAGGTGTTTGTTTCAGGAGGTCTCCTAAAGCAGATCTGGCAGTTTCTGGCTTGCCTTGGTGTAAACAAGTATGAGTCAGCATATAACAGCCATGCCTAGCTTCGTGCTTGTTCGGAGGCCCTACAAACATGTGGCTGAGGGTGGCAGAACAGGGCCAAATTGTGATATCAAAATGATACCTGAAGCTTACCAAAGGCCAGGCCAGTTCACAGTGGTAACACTAACAAAGTCTGTAGAAGACAGGAAAATCATTACACAGGTCTTGTGGTAATGCATAGATCCCACATGGTCAGTCCCTGGATCATCAGCTTCACATTCGAGTCCCTTCTGTGGCATGAGCAGAGAGCAGGTGCACTGGAAAAGTTGCCACTTCACCAGTTTGTGCCAGTTAATTCTTGCAAACACTGCAGTTGAGTGCAAAATTTCTAATGTATTTAGCCTAGGGAAATACTCCCTTCTTGATGCTGACAATGACGACGATGATGAAAAATAAAGCATGAATAAAAGCAATTCATTGAAGAAACACTGTTGGGATTTGGTATGACCAACATCTTATCTGTAGTGGTGATCATTGTCTTTGAGATGCTTCCAGTACTCCAGTGGATAGAATCGCTTTTTCAACAAGCCACAAGCTAATCTGAAATAATAATAATGGTGGTTCCTAAGCAGCAGATAGAATTCAGATGCTTCCTCTCAGTTGGAGGGATCAAACTGGCCACCTCTCCTTGACCCATCACTCTTTGAAGTCTATGCCCCACTGATCTGCTGAAAAGAACAGGAGAGCAGGAAGCAACTGTTTTTACTTTTATATATTCACACATTTCAACAGGCTGTTTGGAACTAGAAACTGCTTTCCAGCCCCCATTATTAACTGGAGTAAAACAGTTCTCAGCTGAGGAGTTCTAAAGACTTTCATCTGTTGTCAGCTGAAAAGATGGTATGACAAATTCTCTCACACCCCCACTTTCATCTCTTGTACTTCTATTATGCAGCAAATACTTTGGAGCCTGAGTAGTTCAAGGCAAATCTGACATCCAGTCAGTACTGTAGCAAAAGTATTGCTTGGAAAATTCCTCAGAAAAGTTACTAACTGCAGCCAGTAATCATGCTGGCTGGGGTCCTCCCAGAGTTATAATCCAAACAGTAATTTTTCTGAGCTTTGAGCAAGACCAAGGAGGCAGATTATCTGCTGCTTCTATAATCCTGAACAGCAGCTTTGACTCCACACTTAAACATGATTTCAGCCCTTTTAGTACTGCTTCCTTATTTTACTGTGCTTCACAGACTGCCAAATTGGAATGCTAAATAGGAAAAGGTACCCTCTTTGATGTTACCCTTTTGCTTACTGGACTGATGGCACATCAATGACAATGCAATTTAGTACCTCAGAACAATATAGGAAGCAGGGCATACTCCCATCTAGACTAAAAGATGGATCATATAGTCAGGACTGCATGTGATTCTGCATTTCTTCTCCAGAAGAGACATAAATGAAAAAGGTACAGAATTCAGAAAATGTCAGGGTTTCAAGACTTGCTTAGTTAAATATGTGGCATATAGCTGACCTTCAGTTTCTTTCTTACTCCAAAGTAGGCATCATGTGTGCTCCTGACTTTGGTTGGGGACACTGTTCATGGCCAGGAGGGAGATCTCCAGTGGTACTAATGGAAGGGTTCCCCCCACCATATGGGGGGCATACAGGAAGGGTTAAATTGAAATATAAAAAACAAAAACAAAAATAGCTACAGGTATAAAAACTCCTTTATGCATGTTTGATGGTCCTAATTCAGAATAAGCCTGGATACCTATTTCTTTTGAAGTAAGAAAAAAGTGTGGCACAGCTGGATGTCATGTATTTAACACACTTAAAAAAGTGACTCTAAAGGCTGCAGAGATAGGCTCAGAAGTGTGTAGCATACTTGGTGAAATCTCAAAAACTAAAGGAGTGGTATAGCAAAACTTCTATCAGTAGAGGGCAGGGATATGCACAACAGCAGTTAATGCACATAATGTATATAGTTTTCATAATTCAGCTTTGCTGGGTGCCCTATCAACTGCAAAATCAGGTTTAGGATGGCATGTAGCCCATGGGCCACATTTTTCCCATATGCCATGGTGCAGTGCCTGTGCAAAGTTCTGTGATAAATTTGAGGCAGAAAAAAATTCCAACCTGCTTCGTCTGCCATCAATCAAATGTCTGCCATTCACCATTATCTAAGCCAGCAGTGATTCTTGTTCTCATGAGTTTCAACGTATCTATTTTCATCTTTTTAAAAAATGCTCATGAGTTAAGGAGAAAGTTCAAGTTGCCTTTCATCAGTACAAGCTATTGGCATTCATTTGTGCCCCTAATGTCCTGACCCATGCTTCGTTTGGCCCATAATGTTAGACAAAGGAAGGCCTCTCAGTCAATCAGTCAAAAAGAGCTCTTTGTCTTTGACTAGTTTAAAAAGTAACAATGGGCACCTGCTGAATAGTATCATCACTTAGGTGACAGCTGTGTTTCTAACCTTGGGTGAAAGGATATTTGATTATTATTTTACAGTCTCTCAAAACATCCACTAGCCAGTTTCAGACACTAGTCATGTCCGTGTAGCTATTAACAGCCGGGAAGTATGACTAAACAAACTTCTTCAGGTTTTTCCAAGCATTTTTTTTAACTTAGCATCCATTCTACAGAGTGCAATGCCCAGGAGTGTGTAAATTATAATGATTACAAAGAACAAAGCTTCTGCCAATGCAATAAGCTCCCAAGACAGACATTTGTGACCTCCTCTTGAGAAACGTCTCTTTTTCTATTATCCAGCCGTGGGCATTCTCACAAAATTCAGCTGTCTTTAGAAAACCATAGCAGTTCCTTTAAATTTTATTAAAACAAAAAACAAAATCTGAGTACAAGAAAGTCACTCCAATGGAAAGGAACTCAGTAATCAAAAATTTGCCAGTATAATAGCAGCTACCTCATACTGACTCAAGCTGCCCAAAGCCAGGGTATTGGGGAGACGGGGGAGGAAGGACTCCTTAATAGAATCAGTCCACCTATGTTAATGCTATTCTCAGTTTCAACTGCCTTCCTGTTTACCAGACACTATTATTTTTTCCAATATGTCATGTCACTTCATGATATTTCCAAAGTACAATAGCCTCTGCTTAACCATTTTGGCTTCTGGTGTAATGTGATCTCAGACCTATTTATCTGAGTTGTTGGTATTCCATGGTATATGTAGAACTCTCCTCTAATACCACCTTCCAACTGTTCTGATTTTTTTTTTCCCCTGTCACCTTTCACTTTCACAACTGTATACAGAGATCAGCAACATTACAATTTTATTGTACATTACTTTGGGGACTCTGATGGGCAGAAAAGTGATTTATAAATATCTTTAATAAATATCTTTGCTCAAGTGTATTTTGAAGAAATATACCCTAGAAAAATGAGAGATGAGACAAAATCCAACCTCCTGCAGGTTACTTTCTTAATTCAAGGGCTCCTGCAGTATGTGGGAAGGGTAGGTAGGTAGGTAGGTAGGTAGATAGATTTGCCTCCCATTTTCCAAGAAATTTTGTGACCTCTCCCTCATAGCCTCTACCTGCATGTTGATGAAGCAATAGAGATATTTCTCTGTTACTTTGTGAGGGAGCTGTGTTGACAAGGTTGTGCAGTAAGGGCCAGCTTTTTTGAAGACAAAACTAACAGCCGACACTTCTTGTTTACTGCTGTCATCACTTCTTCATTCATCTTAGCTTTTGAGTGGGAGATACTCCATGATCTGCAGGTTAATTTTCAGCCTAGCAGTGTAAAACTCTCCAGTAAAGCTTGAAAAAGGTGGGACTACAATTGCCAGTATTACCCAACTAGAATAAGCTGCTCTTATGCTAGATGGCTGAGGGGATTCTAGGAATTTGCCAAAAAAGTAATTCTTCTCTTCACATTCATCTTGCTTTCTCTCTTGCTTTTCCCTTTTAACAAATAATGTAGTGTGAAATAATAGTCTGGCATGCAGGGGAAAACCACTAGCTGGGAGAAAAAAAAATGTATATTGGGTTTCAATTAAGAATCTTCATTACCACAAAGAATGAGAAATCAGATTGTAGTTGAGCAGAAAAAAATAGCTTATTCTCTTAATAGCTTGCACTGAAAAAAGTGATATAAAGGAATATCAAACTTCGTTATAAAGAGTAGAGACATAAAGACTGCTGCAAATTTTCTCATCCTTGATAAGAAATGGTGACACAACCTGTTGAGACATCTCATCAAGAAATGGTTACCTGCTAGGTGCTTTCTCTCTCTCTCTCTCTCTCTCTGTATACTGTATGTATTTCAGGACCTAGTGTTTCTTTCTTTGCACAACATTTTATAAAAAAGAAACTCCACAAGAGGTTTCGAGACTGGACACATGACTGAGTTTTGCCAAAAGTGGTGTGAGGAGAAGTGAAAAGGCAGAAGAAAAATTTCTGCAACAAAAGTAGTACAAAAGATTCACAAGGTAACTGGTTGGGTAAGCAGTAGGAATTACTGAAGGGAAGTGTGCAGTGGTTTTTGAATGTAATATGAGGAAAAAATTAACTTGAGGAAAGCTGAGGTAAAGGAGCGGTTTATAAAAAGCATACAGTGGAAAACTGTAGCCTGTCAGGAACCCTAAATTCATTAAAGTGATTTCTGACTTAGGAATCACTAAAGTAAAAAAGAAGACAAACACAAATAAAATAAAAAGCAGTGGACTAGAATAAAATGAAAGTATTTCCTGAGGTAAAAGTTGAAGAAAGACAATTGTTGGGGAAAATCCAGGGAAGGAGTGAGAGCATGCAAGAATACGAGAAGATTTATATACAAGTGAAGAGAGTAAGGATCAGCTTCTGTATCTTTAACACAGATGATAAGTGGGTGGTAGGTGAATGAGAAGTGCAACAAGAGCAAGTCTTCCCTCTTCCACCCCATAACCCCCATTTTAATTAATTATTTTTTTTTTAAATAAAGTCATAGAGTCATTCATATGTTGTAACAGAGAAACCAAAATCAATTTTAGCGAGCACACCATATTCGTCATTTGAACACTCTTGCCTTAGTCTCATTACTTAGTCCCCACTATATTGGACCCACTGAATAAATTATTGAATAGTAGGTCAACACATGGGTAAATCTCATTGATTCAAAGGGTTTACTCTCACTGGAATTAACACTATGATTATAGCTATTGAATATAAAATACCCATTTATCTTCTTAACACTGTCACAAGTGAATAGTCTTTATAGGCGTTATGGTGGGGAAAGAGTATATCACAACACATAATAAAATGCAGAGGAGAATGTAAACCAAATGCAAAAGCCTGGGTTATGAAAACATGAGAACATTTCATGAAGTATTAATATATTGTTGTATGTTTTTAATCCCTTCATAAATACATTACTATCTTTATTAATGTTAATTCTGAGTTTTATCAATATCGGTAGGTATCTTTTGAAGGAAAATGTGTTTATTAAAATAGTAGAGTGTGGAAGCATCAGTGACGTCATTTTGAATGATAGAATAATATTTACTTTAAAACCAGAAATGGTATTTTTCCTTCCATCTTGTTTTTATGAGAGGGGTTTTTTGTTTTGTTTTGTTTTATTTTGTTTATAGGATGACTTTTCCTTTGGATGGGTATCATATACATTATAAAAATCAAGAAGTTGTTCTCTGTGAAAGGCAAAGGAATCCTAAACAAACTTAACAACATTTTCTTATGCCTTTATTTGCCGTGTCCTTCTCTGACATCAGGACATCTCAGCCAATCACTGTCAGAAGCTTTGGCATCATCACTGAATGAGTTCATTACAATATGTCATTTTTCTCTACTTCCCAAATGACTGAATCTGTGGAAAACAACAGCCTGTGTTACCATTTACATGCCTCATTTCCAGAGACAAGATCAACTGCTGCCATATGGGCATGTTTCTCAGCAGCTGCCAGCCCCCTGCTTAGAAACTGCAAAACTGATGTGTAAACTGCACTCTCGGTAGTGTCTATGTTGCATAAACTCCCCTGTGGTTAAAGCATATGCTGTGTTGGGAAGGCAAGTGTTGTATCTACTTAGGACTGCAATATGTGATTGCACTAGTGCAATGAGAGAAGGGATGAACAGCTCAGAAAAGTTACTAATTTTTGGATTGTCTGTAGTGGCTGTGGGATTCTTCCTAGTTTGTAGTCCAAAAATGTAACTTCTCCAAGATCTAGTATAAACTCTTTTTCCCAGAAGAATTTTCCTAACACAAACTTGCCATAATTATCCTGTTTAACACATTTCCAAGAAGAAAACCACAATCACCCAACTTCAGATGATATTTCCTCTCCGTCTCCAGTTTGTATGCTTATCAGTAGTCCTAAGCAGAATTCTCCAACCTTCTTTTCACATTACTCTACAGAAAGGATGAGCAACAGTGGAAGGCTAATGGACCACATTAGCCATGCAGGAGACCTTGATGGGCCATACCCTGGGGAGCCCTAAGGGCCATAAAAAAGGGCCTAGGAACCACACTTTTCACACCCCTGCTGGAGAAGTATGGAAAGATAAGAGATAGGTAGAGCCACCTGATTCTACTCCAGAAAAAGTTGAATGCTGCTGGGGGTTTTTTCCCCCATTCAACTGTCTTCTAAATCTCCACTTTCCTTTCTGGAAATCACTTTAGATATTGAAAATGCTAATGCCACAATCTCTCTTACTTACATCCAAGTGAGTAGGTGAGAGGATTCTGTGACTCTTCAAGCCTCAGTAAGCCCTGTAAATATATTAACACACACATACACAGACATATGGTGGGAGCAGAGAAAATGATTGAAGATGCTGCCCCTGGTTTGAATTTCCAAATCTAACAGACGATTCAGCATGTGTACAAGTTTATGTGTGTGTAAGCTTTTTATGGATAACTGAGAATCCAGATTTGATCACATAGAGAACAGTCACATGCAAAACTTATACGTATGTTGTTGGCTTTGTTCACATATTCGAATGGATCAGAGCTTGGAAAAAAAAATACTTTCTGAACTACAGCTTCCAAAATATCCCAGATATCATATGCACTGTTCATGCCAGAAGGGGATACTGAGAAGTGTAAGTGAAGAACTTTTCTCAGGATTTAGATGAATACATGGAGGTCGAAAGTATGTCAAATGACCATAATCTCCTTGCCATATTCTTTTCTATACAAATGAAGGTAGGTAGAGGATTATATAGCAGAGTATTCAGTTTGCCTAAAAGTTTGATGGCTTAAATTGTTTAGGCAGGTAAGTCTTTACTGCCTCCAACTTTTATATCTCTATCTGCACCTGTTCCCATTCCCTCAGTCCTTTATTTTGTTGAGAAGCAAGGTCTGAAAGGGTTTCTCTGCTCCTGACTGCACAGAGAATTCTAATGAACTTACATAAACATGAGTACAATAGACCTTCTACTCACACATGGCCATATAAGAATTGAGGCTAGCAAATGCAGACATCTCTCCCAACACATTTTCCACTCTCATGTGTTCCTGCGGACACCTGATTAGGATGCAGGTCTCACTATGTATGCAGGACTGTCCAACAGTGGAGCATTACCATGCCACAATGATAGATACAGCACTAGCATGACTATCATAAAATCTTCCAGAAACATGCCAATTTTCAGTAAGCCTCTGTTTTTCTCTGTATATGTCTACAGATAGCAGAATTCAGAAGCTCTCTAGAAAAGATATGATTAATTTGAATACTTTGTTTCAGTACTTCCCTATAATGAATAAGCCCCTCAGCAGTCTCTCCTGAGACTCAGCAGTCTCTCTGCCCTTCCTGGAACTTAGAAAAGTTAAGTGGTCATGCTGGCTGATAGTTTCAATCTAAAGTTCCTATACTACTTAATCTTTGCTCAAGTCTGTTACTGTGCTGCTTTGCCATTTGGTCCTGAGTGGTTTGACTGCTATAATTCTAAGAGAGGACCAAGTTATTCTGCTTTAAAAGAAATATGGGAAGGAATAACATGGAAAGCAGCCCTTACCTTGAGGCACATAGCATCTCTGAAGTGCTGGCAGGATCAGCAGCAGCTCCCATATTAGTAGGGTGGTAAATCTACTCCAAGTTTTAATCCAGAGTTTAAAGGAGTTATCCAAGGTCCCAATCCCTATCACCAAATTCTTAACCTAAAAGTCAAGATAAACTGTGTTTATTTACTTTCATCATGTATCTTTTGAATATAACCTAGTGAAGAACGTCTCTAGATCAGTTGGTCTTAACTTGTGGTCTGAGGACCCCTAAGTGTCTGTTTTGTCCTCCCAAGGGGCCCACACAGACTTGAAGGCTATTCAACCCATCTCTTCCCCACAATGGAGTGACCATGTAAAAGGAGCCAAGGTGCAGAGCCTGCACATTGCCTGTCAAGTGGCTGCAGAGAAGAGGCAGAGCGAGTAGCTGGGTGACAGTGGAGTTGGCAGCCAGTGAGTCTGAGCTTGCCCTTCTTTCTCTCCCTTCCTCTCCTCCTTTACAGAGGAGAGTAGTCCAGTTTTTTTTAAAGAAAGGCTCCAACACCATGCCCCCTTTTTGCCTTCTTCATCAGGAGGCAAAGAAAGGAGAGAGAGGAAAGACACAAGGCCAGCCTGTTGTCACTCAGCTGCTCAGCCCACCTTTTCTCCACAGCAGTGTGGCCATGTGAGAGGAGCCAAGGCAAAGGCTGGCTGGAAGTTGGTTCTACGCATTGCTGTTCAGTCCACTCCAGCAGTGAACTGTTGGGAAGAAGCAGGAGAAAAATCTTCCCTCATCCTCCAGCATCAATAAGGGAAGGTTTAACTTGATGGATGGTATAATATTGTTAATGGGAGTTGCAGTCTCTGTCAATTGTCCAGGCCAAGGCTTGTAAGTGAAATGCAGCACCAGCCTTCCCATTAATTTATTAATTACTTAAAATTAACAAGTAATATTGGGACATTGCTTAGTGTTCAGGGGTTGTTTTAAATTTGAATGAAAACATCCCAATACAAATATTATAATAGGAGTGTGTGCATTTACGTATTTCTCCCTTCTCTCCCAATTTGCAGACCCTTGATGAGCAATTTTAAATAAATACTTATGCATTTTAGAGCTTTAAATCTTGCGTTAAGTCTTGGGGGACTCTGGCAACAAAAGATATTTAAAAGGGATCCCTGGTGAAGAAAAGTTTAAGAACTACTGTTCTAGATGGTTAACGTAAGAACAATGAGCAAAGCTGCTAAAATTAAAATATGTGTTCTTTCAGCCAGCTGTGCACTACAGATGTGTGTGAATATTTGGCCAGAACTGAGGACAAAGAGAGTCAATAGTGAAACTGACTTCCCAACTCTGAACTTCAGAAGGGAGATAAATTTCAAAGGGGTGGAGATAAAACCCGGAGAAGCTCCTACAGCTTCCCATCAATTAATGGCCACATTCATTTCCCAATAATCCCCTGTGTGACGAACCTGATGGGAGGGAGTCTTGACAACAGAGCCTCCTTGGCAACTGAGAGTGTTTAGGCTGATTGGCGGGTGAAATGGAACCTTGGATAGCCCAGGGCAGGGGCTGGTGGAAAAAGGAAAATAACGGATTTGAACTATCTAGTGTGTGTTTGAAGAGGAGTGTGATTTGTGGTGTGTTTGGGGAAGGATGGAGATTTGAAGAGCTCTGTAGGAGAGAGAACTGAGAAATTGGATATACAAGAGATAATGAATGAATTGAAAGAGAGAGAGAGGAATGGTGTGGTGTTTATAAACATTTAGATACAAGACACATTTAAAGCAACAGTGTTACAATAAATGTTTGAAGTTCTGTGTTCCTTAAAACAGTGTCACAGAGTCTTATTTTGAATCCTGGAATATATACGCTACAAATAATATCATCTTGACCTTAGTGCCAACAGTACCACAGTCTGGGAAAATAGAAATCACTGCTGATCCTTACATCTGCGAGAAGGGCAGATTTCGGAAATGCAGTAAAGGGGGAGAATCCAAGGGGGGACAAGAGTGAGGAAGGGACTGCGCTTTCAGAGAGGGAGAACTGAGACAGACCCGTTCGTCCTAGTCCTGACTTGATTCAGAGATCTCCCGGGCTGTTCAGACCTGAACACAAAGAGGTGTCAGGCTGGGAAGACCTTGAGTGCGAGCCTTCGGTGCGCCTTTCACACTCAGCACTGACAAGCGGTGGTTTCCCCCTCATTTTACACTGTGTAATGACCAACATACTTCCCAACAATCACAATTTAAAGAACGTTGCTCAAAGACCAATTTAGGTGCAGACCATTGTGGGAAAATAAAGATAGAAAATGAGTACTGATGAGGCCAAGAAGTAAGAACGCTAGTGAGTTCTGTGCCCTGCTTCTTAAAGTAAATCACCATCAGTGCTCCTGAGTCTAGGTAAAATCTGCAGCTTCCAAATACAGCTGCAAACATGGTGGGTGGTTTTCCCAATTCAGTCCTATTTGTAACAATTCTGTGACAAGTTGAAATATGGCAGATGATGTTATTCCTGGCATACTGGTGCTACGAAGATAAAGTTTCATTTTCTGGACTCTTTCCTGTCATAAAATTGATGGAAAGAAGGAAGTGGGGAGGGAGGGAGGGAGGGAGGGAGGGAGGGAGGGAGGGAGGGAGGTGGGGAAAGAAAGTGAGAGAGAGAGAAACAAAAGCAAACCCCTGAGCTTGAGTACTCTACAGCAGTGGTTCTCATACTTTTTACTCCTGTGATCCCCTTTAGATCTACATGTGGATGTTGTGCCCCCCATTTGACATTATGCCCCCCTTGTCCTATCCAATGCCCCTCTCTGTCACAGGCTCCTGGTGCCACATACAACTCTGTCTTAACACTGAGCTCTTGTGCTCTCTGCCTTCTCTCGTCACTTCCTTCCCCCACCTGAGAAACTGCCTCATGGTCACTAAGGGGCATGCTCCTGCTCTTGCAGTGATAGAACATTTGGAGAAGCTGAGTGGGAAAAACATTACAAAAGAGAAGTCAGTTTTTGCTATGTCTAGCATTAGAGGCAGGCATAACAGGGGAAGACACTTGAATCACTCTTTTACAGAGACCAGTCAGTTCTCAATGGTGTGCACACTCACATCCACACACAGGCTTGTCCTTCTTTTCCATATCCAATATATTTGCAAACTGACTTTTCTTGCACCCCTTTGAGCAACTATCACATCTTCCCTTTGGGTCCTGCCCCACAGTTTGAGAATCACTGCTCAACAGAACATGCATGCAGCTCCATCAGCAGTCCAAGGCACTGTTGTTGTGGGCTGTACAATCAGTATGAGTGGTCTGTTACTATCAACATGGGAGTAATCCTGGGAAAACAGTTTCTTTCCTTTCCCCAGGGACACTGGCTATAATCTCCTTTGTGTACTGTAGGACCTATCTGAGACACATAGGAAGGAGCCATCTGGATGTGCCCTCAATCTTCTGTGTGAAAAGGTTGAGAGGTAATTGGTCAATTAGAACATTTTAACCAATCTGTGCTTTGATACTTTATCTGCACTATTGCTCTCAGAGGACTAATTGCAGGAAATAGCCCTTCGCTAATTGGGAGGAAAAAGTCACACACCCTGCTTTAATGAGCGAAAACTGGGCTAGATTGAGCACTGCAACTGTTGGATCCAGGCCTACAGCTACAACAGTGTGCTGAAGCCTCTTCACTGGGGCACCCATTCTGAAATGAAACTCCAAAGCTCAAGCGTTATTCCGAGGTATTCTTGTGAGCACTGTAGCATTTTCTAATAAGAGTTACTGTATGGTGTTGATATTTACCATACAAAAGAAGAACTTTTCAATCATGGGAAAGAGAGCAATAATTAACCTTCCAGATTCAGAACCTTAGATCTTAATGCAAGATAATGGTGGTTGCAATTTTTCTATTTTTGTTGTGTGCCTTCAAGATGTTTCTGACTTAGGGCAATTCTAAGGTTTTCTGTGGCCAAGAGTATGTGATGCACCCAGTCGGTTTCCATAGCTAAGTGGGAATTGAACCCTTGTCTCCAGGGCTGTCATCCAACACTCAAACCACTATGCTATGCTGGCTATAATTTTGTCTGTAGCATATGGCAAATTGTATTCTATCATGCTGGTATATGTGACCTAAATTTAACAGAGGAGATAGCTATTTCTACACATTGTTTTTGCTGCTTCACATAACCAAGTTTCAACCCAGATATTTAAGTTGGGAGAATTTTGAGCGAAAAGCATGAATATCAGAAAAGAGAATAAAGAGAAGACAAAAAAACAGTAGGCATGTGCCAGTGGCAAATATGACAGATGATAACTGGCACTGCCCTCTGAAGTGAATGGTCAACAACAACCTGAATTCTACAACCCCAATACAGGCCATTCATGACCAGTCAGAGATGGAAAGACTATTCAAAATTATTCAAAATTATTTGAAAAATAGGTGAAAAACATTTTTATAGTGTTGAGAAACCTTGATGAGAAGAATCTTGGACTGATGAGAATCCTTGCAGTTCAGTTCAGGATTTATTCTGTGCAAAATTCATTTGTGGTGGTTTTGCCATGAAACAGCATTTTCTATATGGGAAAATAATATTTCAGTGCAGTTTCTCTACAGACAATGTATCATTAGGATTTGTACTGCATAAAATTTCCACATGGTTGATTTGCACAGAAAATAGAATTTTCTACACCCTAATATTTTTCTTACATAACATGCTGCTTCTTGCATAGAAAATGCTGTGTTCTACACAAAGCAACATGTGTGAAGTTTCCACAGGAAAAAATCTGAATTGTGGATAGCCATCAGAAACTGTGTGATTTTTCAAAGAGTGTCTCCCAGTGGGAAGAAACTTGAAATAAATGGAGGTTTTTCCTTTTTACCTTACTAGAAGAATGCAAAGTAATTACACCAGTTTAACAGACATAGGCTCACAGTGCTAGCCTGCTATATTCTCTAGTATGAATGTGAAATGTGCTTTCCCTCCCCTTCTGAGCTGTCATTTAGCAGCAGTGCCTATTGCTTTGTAACTAGTCATGAAGCTGGAAGAACTAACGAAGAAGAGCTTGTCAATAAACCACTTTGTGCATGAACTGGGCAGGATCTAGAGCAAAGGATTTAAAGCTGAAAAGGTAGGAAGGCTGACTGAGAGACAGGATGGCAAAAGAAAATGAGAAAGAGGCATAACAAGTATGCGTACTTGAGTAGTCTTTGAGAATTCTTTTATGGAATCAACTGCTCCCTTCCAGCTAATGTGCACTTTGGAAATAGACTATTTATTTCATACTTCTCTAAATGTTCCAATGTAGTCCTCAGCCATTGAAAGTTATCAAAATATGAGCTTAAAGGCCATTTTGAGAGTAAATACACATTTAAATATTTTTTTAAAAAAATGCACATTTAAGTGCTATTTTTAGAGGATTATGTTTGAAAAGAATTAAAGATTAATGTAGAAATAGAATAATAAGAACTAAGGAAGGTGACACAGAAAAGAAATAGCATTTCTTTCAGTCCTTAGGTGTAAGTGAAACACACTTCAACGTGTTCTGCTCTTAATAGTCCTCACTACTTCCAGAGTGCAACACTTCAGTTTGGTTAGGTGATGACTGCGTGAGTGAATGCTATTTCCAGCAACAGGTATTTCAGACGCAGAAAACTGGCAAACTAGAGAAGGCTAGACCAAATCCCTTTTTGCTGACATCTAGTATTTTATGTGGATCTTCTTTGAATGGGAAAGCATTGAATCATGTGATTATTTTTCTTATTCGTTCTTCTAGCATTCTGCCAGGTCTTTAACAAAACTTAGAACTTTCAGATACATCAGTTGCTTTGAAGAATTAAGATGACATTGAGCCACTCAATATGGAAATGACTTATTATCCATGATGCTGCTATATTCCTAGGTCTATCTAGGTATCTCCACAGATACCTAGATAGACCTGTTGTTGTGTGCTTTCAAGTCATTTCTAACTTTTTATGAACCTGTCATAGTTTTTTCTTGGTCAGATGTGTTCAGAGGGTGTTTGCCTTTGATTCACTCTGAGGCTAAGAGAGCATGACTTGCCTAAGGTCACCCAGAGGGTTTCCATGGCTGAGCAGGGATTCAAACCCCGGTCTCCAGGGTCATGGTCCAATGCTCAGACCACTACACCATTCTAGCTCTTTCCACAGATTAGGTACTTGGAAGGATCCATGAACACTTGTACATTTATTGTAATCATTTTTTAAAAATAGTAAACACGAGAAAGTCTTGTGTTGTCTACAGTATTCATGTGATTTTCTAAACAGGTCTTTCAGGGGAGGTATGGAGAAGCACAGATTAACCATAAAATATTTCTGGGCAGCAGTCCAGGTCCTCCAAACTTCCTCAGCCATTTCAAGAGCCTCACCAGATTTGTCATTCCTTCAGAATCATGAACAAAGTTAAGTAAACTGTAGCACCATTGACCAGCAATGTAAAAGGTAACCACGCGGCATGCTTCGGTGCCCTTTATAATGCTTGGATAACCTTAATGATTTTGAATGATGCCATGTGGACTACATGAAATGAAGGAACAAGGTGTTAATGGCTCTGGATGAAAATGTAAATGGATGATAAAGGAGACTTGATAGCTGTTCTGTGGGCAAGGTAGTAGAAACATAAAATAAAGAAACAATTGCAAGATTTCAAGAAACATATCCGTCATGTGATCCTTTGGAATTCTTTCTGTCACCATATTGTATGGAATCTCTGTTTAGTTTTTTCTGTGTATATTATTTAATTGAGCACTTAGGAAAGTTGGAAGGATACATCTACAGCTAGAGTATATTCTCATGAAATCAAGAGTCATTATTTGTATTTTGCAGGTTGGCTAACAGTAAAGAAAAGCAGGATTTTCTTGTCACATCAATAGGGAAATTTCATTTTCCTTTAGATGTGATAGACACTAGCATTCCCTTGCATGATACAGACATAGTCAGACAATTGTATTTGCATCTGGTTCTCATTGAGACAGTGATTGTACCTAGCGGCACTTGAATGCATAGTCTCAAATGTGGAGACTTGCTACATTACAACATTCTTGTAAGTCACTGTATTGTCTCATGTTGAAATGCAAATATTTTTTGCTGGAATGAAACCTTCTGTGGTTTGTTAAGAAATGTTGGGGCAGGCCTGACATTTTTAGTTATTAAAGAAGACTCTCAACAATATGATGAAAATGCCCTTAAATGCCTTGAGTATCAATTAAGTACTAGTCACGTATGATTTATAGAAGATGGATGGTGTATTAAAAGCACTGCCTGCAGCACAGTGGAGCACACTATGAGTGCAATCAAAATCAATAGAAGTAAAGCATATGTCTATAACTTCTTCCTCTGAACCCTGGAAGGGTGATTCCAGGCAGAGCAATAACACTAAGACTGTAATACATATATATCTGGAACTAAATCCTACTTGAATCGAAATGGTTAACTTACATGTCTATTTGTATAGGAATATGCTGCAACAGAGGGCCTAAATACCCTAAAGGCACCAGATCCTGTCTGATCTTGGAAGTTAAGCAGGGTCACCTCTAGTTAGGAAGGCTACTAATGAACGCCAAGTACTGTATGCTATTTTTCAGAGAAAGAAACTGGCAAACCACCTCAGAGTATTCCTTGCCTGAGAAAACCCTATGAAATTCATGGGGTGGCCATAAGTTGATAGGAGACTTGAAAGCACATACAGATATGCATGGTGTAACAGATTGCATGAACACAGTATACAAAAGGTTAAAGCTTTCATGGCCACTGTTATTGTCAGGCATTTGCAGGGACAATGCCACAACAACAGTGCTACCACAAATTATAGCATCCTGGAATCATAATCCAACTGAAGTTTGGAAGCTTCAGAATCAGCAAGACTTTTTTGCTATAGCTCTACGTCAAAGCACACGTTTTGCATACAGAATTCATCTCAGGCATCTTCAGGCAGACATGGATTTTTGGTGAATTGAAAGATCAGAGAGTAGCTGCCAACTGGATGGAGATCTAGAACCTCATGAAGAGTGTTTGGAGCACTACAGAACACCATCTCTTGATGCCTTTCTGCCTCTCCTCCCAACTCTAGTCTGTTCCCTATCCAAAAAGAAAACCAATCCTAATCATATTTTAATCACAAGTAAATCACTTTGTCTTCAGTGGAATTTATGGTCTGGTAAACTAGATTAAGAATTGTAGCTTTAATGGTTGCTCCTAAGGTTAAAAAACAAAAATAGAAAAGTAATCAGGAATTTTATCAATGCCTTAATGACCTGAGTCTTCTAATCAAGCAAAGAATGGAAGGTTCTCACCAGGGGATGAGGTGACTGGGGGGCAGTAGTTAAATTTAGTTTTAATCCCAAGGCAAGCCTGCAGCCCACCTGCTATTGCATGCCTGCTGGTATGCTATGTAAATGGAAACCTCAAATGTATACCTCTGTGAAAGAATGTCCATTCCTCCTCTTTCATTTCCTCCCAAGCCAGCCCCAATGGTGTGCAGCTGTTGTACAATAACAATAAAACAGAACAGCTGTTCGAGACTGGCCTGGTCTCCTCACAAGAAAAAAAGAGAAAACATTACAGCTGCTTGCAAAGCATCTGGAACAGAATCCCAGATGGACCTCCCCCAGGTAATAATTGGGAAGAAGCCACACAAGCCTAAGGTCTACGGCCTCAGGTTCTCCATAACAGATATAGACAATCCTGAGACAGAGGAATCAACCACATGACTCATAAGGCAGCTTCCTATCAGGTTCTGGACTCAAAGGAAGGGCAGGCATTCATCCTGACACTGTGATGAGCTTTCTCTCTAAATCCTCAAGTCAACAATTCACAAGCAGACAATATGTTGTAACAAGAAGAAATCTCTATTAAGGTTAATTATGAACTCACAGGAGGTTGATGTAAACAGTTATGACATTTTGAGGCTTTTGTGGAGCAAGACTAAGTGCTTGGCATTCTTTTGTAGCAATCTGTTGCAAATATTGGGGGTTGGGATGGCTGGACAGGAGGAAATATTGAGACTAAAACTGCATGCTAATGTCAGTGGATGCTCTGCTCACAATGTTGCCATGCCCACAGGAGACAAGATAGAAGGCTTTTATTTCATAAGACTAAAACATCACAAAATAATAGATATAAAGTGCAGTGGTGGGTATATGATTTATTCATTTGGGAATCTAAATCTAGAGAGAATAACCACAGAGTTATCCATCAAGGAGAGCAAATTGCCTTCTTTCTTACAGGCCCCCACCCTCACCTCACCATATATGAGTTAATTCCCAGGCATCTCTAGTCCTAGTGCTGTAATCCAGCTATCAGTACTTAAAAAGGAGACAATAAAGATTGTTTAGAAAGACATCATTTATACTAGCTTCAGTTCAATATAATGAAGATGCAAGATCCTTCAATGCAACGCAGTCAAATCCATTCAGAAACCACGGTGTGACCCAACAGTTCAATCCCTCCAAATTTGATTGCAGGGCGTTTTGATTTAAATCAATTGTTTTCAGTCCTTGCCATTGATTTCAATGAACTTGTATTATTCAACAGTTTTCATCTAAACTCAGGGATTTAGACCAAGAGATCTTCTCATCTAACAGGCTTTGAACATGGGTTGCAGGGGTGCTGAAATGGCATTTTATATGTTTGTTTCCTGTCCCCCTTTTTATTAAAAAATGTTGTTGTGGATATTAAAAGAAGCAAGCTTCTCCACTCTTCACCATCATGCTGCTCAAAATATTCTTGTACACAGGTTAAAAAAAAAAAGTAGAAACTAAGTCAAATCTCTTAGAGCTTAAATTTGAAAATGACATCAGTCTTTGCTGATATAATACCCATCACCTAGTTTCGCCACTGAGTGCATGCTTATGACTGGACATGATTCACAACTCTGTTGCAATAGTCTGGGTGCAGCTCCAACCTCTTCTCTCTGAAGTATCTTATGACCTGCATAGAATTGTCTTTGTATCCACAAATCATATCGTATGGGCATCTAAAAGAATGAACAGGATCATGCCTGTCACCCCTGCCTGGTGCATCTTTACAGAACACATAAAATCTCATTCCTGTAGTCTATTTTGTACAATTTTGGAAGCCTGTAAAAGACAGTGTCCAGAAACACAAATGCAGTTGTATGATTGAAAGGCTCTGTTCAAACCTATAGGTGCCCAGTATTCCACATCCTCTCATGATAGGTTGAAGATTCAAAGTGGGAATGGAGGATCTACTACAATACTGTACCTTTCTTCTTGTCTATGCACTTGGAAGATGACAACAGAGCTTAGGGAACATATGAATGGAAAAGTATTCATGTTCTTGAAATTGTTCTTAGTTCAGTGTTGATTGCTACAAAAAGGGTATGTGTTCAATATTCAATATCTTCTTGTGATGGTAAGACATGCACTGCTCCTATCCTTCAAAACTACAGCCAGATTCAAACTGTGGGACCCTGTCATACTGAAGTTTATTTCCAGCTCCCCCCCAAGCCTGACTTCTACCCTTGGAAAGGTTCAGGAAATTCCCCAGCATTCACTAATTCTTGCTGCCACCACCCACTGAATTCTGAATTAACTGAACAGTACAGTGGGACCCTGCTCAGTGGATTGACAATCCCTAGGCATAAGGACCTCCCTTCCCTCTCCTTCTGAGTGAAAGAAGTTCTATCTAGCTTTTGCCGAAGAATGGCATGGGAATGGAGAGGAAACAGAGGTTTTACAGAAAAGCATTTATTTCAAGGCATGCAAATAAACAAGACAATACTACATATGAGAGGCTCCCCCCTCCCAGGTACGCTTAAGTTACAAGTAGTTATAAAAACACAGATACATTCTTTAAGATCATCCAATCTCCAAAATAATAGAAAGCTCTAACACGACTGGCTACCTTATTCTAGTTACTCACATTTGAGTTCACAGGCTTAGATGGTCTAAGGGAAGAGAGGGACCAGGAGGCGAGGCATGGCCTGCAGCCTACGACTGGCACAGATCTCATCTCCAGGAATCATAGAATCATAGAATCATAGAAATGTAGAGTTGGAAGAGACCACAAGGGCCATCCAGTCCAACCCCCTGCCATGCAGGAAAACCCTCAAAGCACTCCCGACAAGTGGCCATCCAGCCTCCGCTTAAAAACCTCCAAAGAAGGAGACTCCACCACACTCTGTGGCAGCACATTCCACAGTCGGACAGCCCTGACTGTCAGGAAGTTCCTCCTGAGGTTCAGGAGGAATCTCCCCTCCTGCAGCTTGCATCCATTGCTCCTTGTCCTGGTCTCAAGAGCAGGAGAAAACAAGCCCACTCCCTCCTCGACATGACATCCCTTCAAATATTTAAACATGGTTATCATGTCCCCTCTCAACCTTCTCTTCTGCAGACTAAACATACCCAGCTCTCTAAGTCTGTCCTCATAAGGCATGGCTTCCAGGCCCCTCACCATTTTGGTTGCCCTCCTCTGGAAGTTCCTTTGTTGTCTCTCCTCCACATGGCCTCTCAAGGATTTTTATAACTTCTCCTCCAAGCATCTCGAAGCATCTCAAAGATGCTCACCTCTTTTCCTTTGATTGGGCAATTCTCCCCCTGTGACCTGTGAGGCTGACCCACAATAAAAATATAACCTAATCTCAACACCCCATTAACCCTTGGTTTACCTGAAGAGGGAAGTATCCCCCTTCAGCCAAGTCTAGATAATGGGAAGCCCCATTATCACAGACCCTATGCAACATTAGAATGCTAGAGCAGTATCAAATTTGGTCATATAGAACCCTAAAATGTACATGATTCCCAAGGGATATAGACTAGATTTAAAGGTGACATTGGGCTTATAGAAACCTCTAAGGTATGTTTTTCACCCATTGGCGGTTACTTGCAGGGATATGAAATCTTAATGTGCAGTAATGCCATAATGTATATTTTGTACTGTTAGTTATTAGAAGAGAGAGTGGGATAACTGTGGAGTTGCTACAGTTGATAGCAATATGCTTCTAGTAATAATGACTATTTCTATTCTCAGTCATTCTAAAAGAAAAATTTCAAGCCTCCTAGCCCTGTAACCCCAGTTCCTTGAAACCAGACTGAATGTTAAATCAGCCATTTTAAGTTTTGGTAAAGTATTCCATTTTATTTGAAAATCTTCATTTCTGAAAATGCCACTTTTATATTTTAGTGAACATCAGGGTTGTCTTTAGGAAAAGGAAGGCAACCACCTCATATGGTAGATTGTGGGAATGGGGTGGGAGGCAACTGTGAAGTATAATACGTAGAGCATTGTATAAGTTTATATATAAGTCCTTTATACCTCCTGAAAAACTTTGTTGTCCTTAAGCATGATGGATGACATTTCCCTACTGCCAATATTGAAATAAAAATCAGCTTCTGCTTAGAGTAGCTTCTGCATATGGAATGCTAGAGGAACAACATTTTATCCTTCACTTCAGGCAGCAAACTGTCTTGGATAAGCCCTGATGGTGGCCTAATTTAGCCTAATACCTTCTGTGGAACTGATAAATTAACTCTCCAGTTAAGGACAACAGAGAGTGTTACCAGGCAAATCTTCCAATTTTGTCCTAGGTAAAAATCCATGCCACAGATGCCATCTAGTTTTAATCATTCACCCTGTGCAGGAATGAATGGCTCTTGCCATGATTTGAGCTGTGCACCTCTGACATAACATAACTAGCATTCCAGAATGATGCTAAGACCTTTCTTATATAACAATGGCTTTTCAGTAACCTATCACAGGCCTTTCTTTGCTTTTGTACAACACACAGCCGATAACAGATTTGTCAGCAAAATTGCCTTGCTATCAAATAATAAAAGCCAACTTGCAAGGTGACATTTAGGTGGAATTCAATTCGGTTCTTGCTGTTTTCCGTTTTCTTTGTTTTATGTATGGTATCTTTTTCTCTTTGATTCCCATTCTAAGGTCAGCAGAGCAGAGGCGGTAGACGTATTATTAAAAGAGAAAGTCTTATTTGATTTGGAGTAGACTCTTGGGTGATGGAGAGGATTTCTCATTCTGCAGCAAATACACCAATCACTTTTAAGGTGTGCTGAAAAGCTGTTCATCTTGCAGAGACTGGGCCAAGTTAAACTCAGGATTTGTCTTAGGGATATGGTAAAACATAAAGCCTAGTCTCTGAGAGATTTATACATTAGTCCCGATTGACATATAGCCTAGCAGCACTCTCTTATCTGAGGACCGAACATAGGAACACAGGAATTATACTGCCAGATCCGTCTACTGGAACAGTCCCTACAATGGCAGCTAGCTCACAAGCAAAGTGTGATGCAAATAACCTTCCCCAGTCACTTGTGTGGCCTTTGAATGCAATGGTCCCACTCTTAGCTATTGTAACCTTTAGTCATTTGCGGATAACATAAGTCATAAATTCTCTATGCTTTTGTTAAAAAGAAAAAAAAGACATCATTGAAGGGTGTGTTGTTTCTTTTTATCAATCTGTTTTAAATTGTTTTAAACTTGTTTTTTATGTTTTAATTGTATTCTCTTTTACTTTTTTTTTTGGCCACTTTGTGTGCTATTTTGAGGAAGAAAGGTGGGATATAAATTAAATAAATAGATAAGATTTAATAAATAAAAACTGACAGTCAAGTCCTTTGGGGGCATTCTTCCTTATTCAACAGATTACTACTGCCTGAATGAGACATCTAGGGGTCAATGTGTTGCCTGCTTCCCCTCTATTACCAGCTTCATTGTCTTCCATATGTTGGGAACATCTGCAGGGGAAATTTTTCTGCTCAAGGAAACTCCCTGTGCAATTTAGATCTCGGGAAGATTAGGGTTCTAAATCATGTGAGGAGCCTTAGTGAGTAGAGAACACACCTTTTCCCCCATTTTGAAGTCCTGGGAATGGGGAATGTGATGGAGAGAACAGAACTAGCATATTCATATCTGCTCTGTGCCCCATTGTGTAAGGGGCAGAATGCCTGAATAGGGCTTCAGTTTGATTGGATGCCTAGACTGCAGTATTTTGAGTGAGAATTGGAGTCTGTTCATATGCTGCTTTTTAGCCCACAACAGTTAGAATTTTCAGTCAGGGTTGTGTTATTTTGTAGTTGTAATAACTGTGACTACAGCTTGGAAGTAAATCATCACAAGTAACATGGTGACCTGTAATTAGTTCACCTCTTTGATAATGAGGATACAATGAAGTTACATTTCAAAGGTAACAGAATTAGTTAGAAGAAAGTAACTTTAGTGAGTAGAGATATAAAAAATACAAATTTTTGTATTCAATGAAAAAGATTATTCTGGCACACTGAGACAGTCCATTGAGAAAATAATTGACCACCACATGACTGCATGCATTTTGAGACTCTTTCTGGAAAAAAAAATTGTTCAGAAAAGAAGTATATCTTGTATGAAAGCAAACATTTCTCTGTAATGAAATTTTCACAACAAACTCATGGAATGCGAAGAATCATCAAAAAAAAAAATTCTATTCATGGCC
Source organism: Iguana delicatissima (assembly GCA_948472985.1). NCBI lineage: Eukaryota > Metazoa > Chordata > Lepidosauria > Squamata > Iguanidae > Iguana > Iguana delicatissima. The sequence continues at coordinate 28,739 of CAOKZL010003127.1, forward strand.
AACAGAGAGAAAACTAGTGAAATCTTTTTTTTAATGCAAGAACAAAATAAGATTTACAACCTCAGTAATTAGTTACATTTTTTCCAGTTGTTTTTAGAAGTCACATTTAAGCATTGTTTTAGAAGCATTTGGACAAGAATCTTTCAAGCTTTATGTGATCCTATTATCAATTCTAAATGTTCCTGTTCCCGGGGGGGGGGGGAGAACAGTCACAAAAAAGAAATGAAAAGGGAATGAATAATGGAATGAGCTACCTTTTTATGCTGAATGAGTAAAAACACCAAATTATTTTTTTTAAGCACTGTAAAAAGTAATCACAATTAATTAAAAAGTAATTTTCCAGCTTAGTGATGAGTATGTTGATACTGTGCACTGTAGACAAGAATCAGATTTTCAAACAGCAGTGTCAATGATGCTTTTAATGTGCATTTGAAAGTGTGTTCATGCTAAATTCAGAAGATGACAGCGGTAGATAAACAGCCAACGCAGCCCATGCAAAAGACATAGAAGTCAGTACATAAAGAGTAACTGAAAAGCATGATTGCCAAGGGTGGAGAGGCCTAAATTTGCTCTGTTCATATAATCCAATTATCTTTTTCCCCTAAGCTAAATAGAATGATGTTCCATGCTTACCACTTTGACCTTTGTTAATGTCAGGGGAAGCTTAATTGTCCTTTTCAAGACTGTAATGTTAGTACGATATTTGCTGTTTATTGTAACATGTGAGTGGATCTAATATTTATGTACCCCATTTTAATTTACACAGTTCAATTCACTGTGTATCACAATAACTCTGTAAGGTAGCCAAGAAAGCCCATGCAATTCTTTGTTATATCAATAGGAGTATGATGTCTAGATCAAGGGAGGTAATGATACTACTTTATTCTGCTTTGGTCAGACCTCATCTGGAATATTGTGTCCAGTTCTGGGCACCTTATTTCAAGAAGGATATTGACAAGCTGGAGCGTGTCCAGAGGATGACGACCAAAATGTTGAACGGTCTGGAAGCCATGCCCTATGACGAATGGCTTAGGGAACTGGGTATGTTTAGTCTGCAGAAGAGAAGGTTAAGAGGGGACATGATAGCCATGTTTAAATATTTGAAGGGATGTCATGTTGAGGAGGGAGTGGGCTTGTTTTCTGCTGCTCCAGAGACTAGGACAAGAAGCAATGGATTCAAACTGCAGGAAAAGAGATTCCACTTAAACCTCAGGAAGAACTTCCTGATGGTCAGAGCTGTTCAGCAGTGGAATATGCTGCCTCAGAGTGTGGTGGAGTCTCCTTCTATGGAGGTTTTTAAGCAGAGGCTGGATGCCCATCTGTTGGGAGTACTTTGATGCATGGCAGGAGGTCGGACTGGATGGCCCCTGGGATCTCTTCCAACTCTATGATTCTATGACTCCTAGGTAGGTCATAATTCTCAGTTATTGGATGGGTAATCAGTGGTGAGGGTGAAGCTAAGAAAAAGTAATTTGCAAAAGATACTAAAGGAATCTGTGGCATACAATATGCTACCACCTTTCTGACATTCTAGTTTTTTTTAATCTTGCTAGAACTAGTACTATTTTTCTTTCTTTTGCAAGACCAACCATTATTTCCATGCAAGTTGTTATGTGAGATTTCAAGTGCTGAGTGCTTATAGCAGGGGATCATGGCATAGAACAGAGAAACAGTAGTTCTGCTGTATTCAGTTGAGTCACAACTTGTTTAAAATGTCTCAAACAAAAAAGAATTAGTCTACCCAAGGTGAATGGCCAGGGCTGACAATGACCAAACTATGTTAGTTATGGCTTCTGGATAAAGTTAAGGAGGGGTAAGTAGTTTCACGCTGACAATAGAGGCATTTAGATTGGTATGAAATTCTAAGGACATCAAGTGTGAAAGTTTCTTACTCTGGTCACTACATATTAAGTTATCTTGTAAACTGTCAGTAACTTCCCAGGGCAACTCCCTTAATTTTTTTTTAATAGTCATAGAAAGATACAAGGAGGAAGATATCTCGAAGATAGTGAGATTTTAGAGGATGGTTTGATTAAGAGATGTTCTCACCTTTGAAGTGGTTTATTTTGACTTGCTTTGGACATCTTTTGAAACAGAACAAGTTTCAAATCTTTAAGAAAGATTTAAAATTCAAGCCATGTCCAAAGTACAAGAAATGTCCCCAGGGCTGTGTGCTGAAGTGGCTAACAGCAACATCAAGAGCAAAGGGGCCTGAACATGCGTTGTTTTACTTCTGGGCCTGTTGCCAGGATGTCTTGTGTAAAAATCTGAAGTGTGGATTAAAACATTTTTTTTTTCAAAAAAGAAAAAACTGTTTAAAGTTAACAGCAACATGTTTTATTTAGTGCATATGCAGGAATTCTTTAATACAGTTGTTTTCAACCTCTGGCTCTCCTAGAAACTCAGCAAACATGGCCAGTGGTCAAAGTGTCTGAGAGTCCAAAGCATCAGGAGGACCAAAGTCTGAGCACCTCTGGTCTACTCTATCCAAGGGTACTGTAATACCCGAATGATGATGGAAGTCAGCCTTAGTGCTCCACATTGCATATGACTTCATGCAGGAGTAGTACATGCATATAAGTAGTTCCTTTATAGCCATTACCACAGATTCTGTTCAGACAGTCTCTGTAAAAAAAAAAAAAGGTAGACTTCCTGAAAAGCAATTTAGTGCTGAGGAACAAAACAGCACTAAATTGTTCTCTCTTCCATCTCCATGCCTAGCTCTGTCACCTTATGCTAGAGGAGAGGTGGAACCAGCACAGACAATGAAGGTGGCTGATAATGTTGGAAGTGAAGAAAGGTACAGCTACACTAAAAAAAGTGACTATGTGTCACTAGGGCCAATAGTGGTAGAGACAACTAGTTAAAAGTTTTGAGGCACAGTCTTTGCATTGCCCATTCTTTTGCTTTGTTATCCCATGGACTAATACTCCAGGCATGGCATCACTGCCTCTCACACCAGACTCCATCTTTTTTTTTCTTTTCCAGATATAGAGTTCTAGATATAGAGTTTTTCTTAACTGAAGATAATTTTTTAATTGATTATTCAAAATGCCAGCTTCCATTTTTTGTAACAGATAGGAGTCAAACAACATCTGAAGCATCATGGGTTTCCCATCTCTGCAGTAGAGTGCATTGGACTCCATTCCTGCCCAGACACTAGATTTTCTTTTTTTTTATCGGACGCCGGGCGGGGAGGCTTCCGCTCTGCCTGAACACCAGCCCCCAGAGAGGCTGGCCCATGGAGGGCCCTCCTTGACATGGCCGTCGAGGCCCTGATTGATTGGCTGAAGGCACTAGATTTTTTTAAAAAACAAACAAACAAAAATATTGACATTATACTGTCTCCACACACCATAATCAGTACCAATCAGTGTTGGTGAGATTTGTTGGAAATAAGATTTTGTGCCCATCACAAGAAAAGATACTTCTGCTTACCATCTCAGCCAGGGCTGAGAAGAGATAGTTTAAGCCAGGGATGGGAACAATGAAGATTTTGGACAGAAACTCCCTGGAGCCATAGACAGCATAGCCAATGATGAGGAATGCTGGAAGTAGAAGAAGAACAACAGTTGGAGAGCCACACAATTTCTACTTGATCAATACCAAAGGATTTTTCATCCTCTCCCTATCAATATCTGAGACTGGTCCTTCCTTTTTCTGCAGTATTTTGAAAGGCTTAATTCTTCTCATGCATTTCCCACCATCTCCCAAGGAGACATCTCTGGTCCATCCTCCCTCTGGAACTCTTTAAAAGGCCAAACCCTTCTCCTATAACTAAGTAGTTTCATTGCTTAGCTAGCAATGAAATTATTAATGAATTGTATTGTTATTAATGCTTTATGTTTCTGCTAGAAAAAAGGTTTGATTTTTCTTTAACAGAATCATCACCATCATCATGTCTTGTTTTGCTGTGAACTGATTTGAACATATTTCTTATTGAAGGGTGATCTACAAATAAGGTGATTGACTGAATGATTTCTTACATCAACAGAGCATTCAGAAAGCGTCACAGTAGCAGAAGCTAGTTAGATAGCTTTATCCAGCATGTAGACAAATAAAGCATGTATTCTGGGTCCATCATGATATAATTTCTAGTAGAAGTCAAAGAAAATGCTGTCCTTTTGATTGTAGTAGTTTGAATCCACGGTGACCAATAGCACAGGAAATAATAAAATCTGCATGGCGAATATATAATATTGGACAGAGACAAAACTGTGTTTTATCTCCCATTGAAGCTTAAGATTCTGTAAAAGGCACCTTGCAATTGGAGTGCAGTAGAGAGAATGTGTTCCTGCTATGCTCAAGCCATAATTCACTGCCAGTTATCTTAATTAAAAATATTAATGTTGGGGAAATGTTTCTGGAAAGCTCAACATTACATTTCTCCCTCTTTAAAATTGCTTTTTAATTGCCACAATTTCTCTGTCTCAGACAGTATCATTCCCCAGTGAGTGACCCCCTCCCCCCATAGATATACCATCTCTCTTTCTTCCATACTTTCACAGTGCAAAGTACTTTATTACTTCACAGACTCACAAAGGTGTTATAGTTTAATTAGAAAGAAGGGCCTCTGGAAAAAAATGGTAGAGGAGACAATACTAGAAATATTCTTGTGCCGATCACCAATTTTTTTCTCCCTCAGGCAGCTGGTCTCTGACATTTTGGCCTATTGCATGGCAAATTAAATATTCCAGTTAATCTTTGCTTTTTTGAGAGTACTGTGTGAACCTTCCTTGTGCAAAGTCTCCATAATGAGGCCCTTGGAGTTCTACTTCCATCTATACATTCAGTAGTACAATATACTTATTATACATGAACACTCCAGTACCTTGAGAAGTAGTTAAGCACATGTTACTGCAGCTTCTAGGCCTACCTGGAGATAGCACTAGATATCACTTTGATATCAATAATTTGGCCTTATGCTACCACCCCTCTCCATGTGTTTGTGAGGCCCCCGGACAAGCACAGAACTAGGCTCAGCCATCAAACGCTGCAATATCCCAAGACAATACAGGCAAGTCAGAAATAGCCAGATCACCGCTTTAGGAGACCTCTCTGCAAACACCCTCATTATGTATGCACACTGTTTACAAAGGACTCCCTGCCCCGAGCAGGTAACTTGGCAAGCTAGAAGCTTAAAGGCCAAGCACTGAGCATTTGCATACAGTCTACCTCTTTGTCAATTTGGACTTAACTCAATCATGCTAAATTGTGACCTTTCGGAGACATTGTCTCACACCCACAACTCATTGTTGTCCCCGAATAAGGCATAGCCTGCAGTCACACTTCTCCCTATAAAAACCCCTGATTCCGAGACCTTCCTCGGATCACTCCGGACTTCCATCCAGCCTTGCTGCCACTTTGTTTGGCGAGCTGTCCCCTCAGTCCCACGTACTGAGACTCCAGACCAATGAACTCAAGCTTCAGGACAGGTGTCATATCACCCAATTCAACAATCCCTCTCAAAATCCCTTTATACCACTCCAACCGTTATTTTCCTTAGCTGCTTCTGTGAGTGTGTTGCATACACTGTTTGCCTGTATTTAATAAAATCTCAATTATTCTTAAACTTGGTGTGCTCCTTGGCTTGGCCTGACCCCGCAAACATTGGGTTACAAGATTCTGCTAAGTTACCCTGCCTCTCATAACACTAATTTTGTGCTCTGAGCTAATTTTCCCCTCCTATAGTTGAGCATATTTTGGAGTCCCTCCCGGGACCCCCAGTAAACAGGGTAACACATATCTGGACACATCAAGGACAAACATGAAGCTGTCTATTTTGAATCAATGGGTGGGATCTTGTATAACACTGGTGCAATGGAAAGTTCTACCAGTGTACTTACACAGTCTGAACTGTTGGGAAAAAGCAATGGAAGTGGCCAGCCTGGCAATGATGCAAACATCTTTCCCAGTGCACTCCAATGGCCAATCAACAGCCATTAGTGGCAGAGATGGAGCAGTAGTTCACTGACATCCAGCAGCCATTTTGCTGCTGAGCAAATCTATCCAAGGAAGCATTAAATACTTTCTTCTGCAATGTTATAAAAAGAAATCGGAAGTGTAAATATTAGTTATGCAAGCATAGCACCCCAACATGATACCAGACAATATATAATATTCATCTTCTTTTGATGCCTTTTTCCTAATGAATCCCTGAGTCCTCTTAACTGATCTACACTCACTTCCTCTGTCTCCTTGTTTTGTTTACCTTTTATCTGTTTGGTTCCATGGACTATTTCTACTGTGTTTCCCAATTTTTTTTTCATATTAATCCCCATGGCACACATTACAAAACAGCTTCTAAACCTGATGTGAATCTTTTCCATTCCAAAAAGCTAGACTTTGAAGCACGGCCTGTATGGACTACCTCTTTCCAAAATCAGAGCCAGAGTTTCTCTTTCCTTAGACTTCCACAAATCGCTCTTTGGATACAAGCGTTCCTGATCAGTAGCTGATCACAAATGTAAAGGTTATATTTATTTATATTAAAAAGCAATTCACATTGAAATTCCACATTTACATGTATCAGTTGAACTTTTCAGGGGTCTCCAAGATTAGTCGTTTGTTTAATTTTGCTTTGCAAACAAAATATGTTTGTCCTACAAGAACTATATGTATTCTTTGTAATTTCTTACATTGCAAAGTGGTATAAGCACAAAACCATAAATATGTGCAGTAAGATTATAGAAAGGACTTTCAATGGGGAATAAGAAAACCTTGTACTTTTCTCTGATTACTCATTTTATGGTAATAAATGGGGGCTATTACATGTGGGAAGTGAAAAATGTACTAGCGAGAGTTCCTTCTGATAACTGACTTGTGAAGAACCCCCTAAAATTTGTGAGGAAGAGCCTATGAGTTATGTATTTCAGTACTGGTTACTTGACTATAACCAAGGACAGACAAAAGAAAGAAAAATAAAGGAGAAATTTAGAGAGTGAGAAATAGCAGTAGTCTGGAACCAGATATTTTGAGCACTGATGAAGTAGTAATGAAACTTCTCACTAGCAGAGCTTAGAAAAGTACTTTTAAGGAGAATTAGGGTTTTTTTAAAAAAATTATGAAATGTTTAGAAGATAATACAAAGAAAGGTGAAAAAGACTAAGAGAGGAAAAGAGAAGTACATATGGGCTAGGCATGTACATTGTAAAAAATACATTTTCTTGAAATTGTCACCTGTAAAATATATATTTATGGGCTGCCAAAGTAGTGATATCTTTTCACTGTGGAAGAATGGGTACTGGATATATTTCCAACCATGAAGAACAATTCATTTAGCAACAAACAATGCATGCACCATCCAACCTTATGAAGAATGAATATAATGACATATGGAAGCCACGTGCAACTGAGGAATAGATGGGATGATAATTTGGGTCCCAAATTCTTATTTAAAACAGTCACTGTTTGTCATATATCAGTGTAATAGTGAAAACTAAGAGCACAGAGAATACTCACAATTTATCTGGTCCTCAACAAGAAGGAGAGGCTCAACACATCCCACTGAGAAAATATTCTTTTTTTATATATTTGTTATACCTTTTTGTTAAAAACAAGGACAAATATTAACATACATATTTCAATTGCCATATTCATTTTTCTGATTGTATAAAAACATTTATATTATCTATATACTTAAAGTTCTATTTACTTATTTTCATTCCAATAATATATTATAAATATTATATAATCCATAATAGAAAGATATTTGTAATGTCTATCATGCTTATTATACAATCACTATTATATCTTTTACTGTATATTTTACCAGAAGGATCTTCTCTATTTTAGATCCTTTTCTACATCTTGTTATCTTTCACTTCCTTCTTTCTTTTACTTAGTTAATCCTTTCTCCCTTTTATCTATTACCTCTATAAATTTATGAAATTGTTGACTGGCCACCAACATTACTTATTCCAAATCTATTTGTTAGCTTCCACTATCAAGCATTTTTATTATCTTCTCTTATCCTCTCAAATTGACTATTCTTCCTGGCAAATCTCTGTCCAATTATTCTCAATATATCTGTTCACTTCCATCATTTCATTGTCTTTTTCTCCCCTTGTTTCTTTTTTCATAGCCCATGATAAACTTTCTAGGGAGACATATTCTAGAAGCTTCTTTAACCAATCTTCCAATTCTGGTGCTATATTTCTTTTCCAGTATTTAGCATATACTATTCTGGCTGCTGTGACCATATAAAGTATCTTATTTTTATGTTTATGATATTCTTTATCCACCTGGTGAATCATGTTCAAAAGAAAGATCTCTGGTGTCAGTGGTATCTTTATTTGCAGAATCTTCGTAATTATTTCATGAATCTTCTTCCCATACTTTTTTGCTTTTTCACATTGCCATCACATATGGTAGAAGGTGCCACACTCCTTTTCACACTTCCAGCATTTCTTGTCTTTAGTTTTATACATCTTACTAAGTTTCTCAGGATCCAAATACCACCTATCTAACATTTTAAGATGGTTTTCTTTTAAGCTCTGTGCCAAAGTGAATTTCTGAGTGTTTTCCCAGCTTTTCTTCCAGTGTTCCAGCTTAATCTCATGACTGATATTTCGCGCCCATACTATCATTGTGTCTTTTATAGTCTCAGTATCCAGCTCTCTCTCTAGCATAAATTTATATAGTTGTGATGCCAAATGATCTTTCTTCTCAAATATTATTTTTTCAAACTCATTTAAATGAATATTTGTTTCCAATCCCTCTAATTTTTTATCCATTTTTAATCATTCTTTGAGCTGGATGTACAGGAACCACTGGCAGTTCCATGCTTCACTTACCAATACTTCTCTTGTCTTTATACGTTGTGATTCTTTCCGCACATTTACCAATAGATCTTTATATATTATCCATCTATCTGTTGTTCCTTTCCATTTTCCATATAGAGCTTCATGAGGTGAGACCCACAACGGTATTCTCAAATATAGTTTTCTTTTCCATACATTCCAAATTTCTAACAGGAGTCTTTTTATATAGTGATTTAGGAATTCTTTATCTACTTTCGTCTTATTATACCACAAATAACCATGCCATCCGAACTAGAGATCTGCACCTTCTAAATTTAACATTCTTCCATCTCTCAGTGTAATTCAATTTATCTTGTCCTCAGCAAGAAGGAGAAGCTCAACACATCCCACTGAGAAAATATTCAAATTGCCACAAGGATTTTCATATTTCCTAATTTGGTGTATGCAAAAAATATTTTTTTCACAAACACGTGCCTCCAATGTTGGTTGTACACAGATGTACTTCCAGATTTGAAGGGGCCCTCTGAGAACCACAGGCAGGGGAAACTTCCCTATGCTCTTTGTTGCCCTCTCAATGTTTAAAAAACCTTTGTTGGATAATGGTAGTACTGTGTTCACTCACTCCCTAGCTTGAATCCTCTTGGTTACCAAAGTAGAACAACTCAGTCAACTGTTGAATAAATCCTGCTGATGCAATAGGCCTACTCCATTGGGACCAAAAATAGGTCTGCTGCTGGTTGCTTTCTCTACTAGCTTGATCCACTTTCTTTGATGCTGTTCCCCTCCTCCTCCTTCCTCTGGGCTGGATATGTAGAATGGCCTGGTCAGGTTTTTGTGTATTCTGTGAAGTGCTCCATCAGCTAAATCAAGGCTGGAACTGTGCATCATTTTAAGTTGAACCATTTTGTCTTACCTGGAAGACTGTCTTTGGTTCAGCCAATCAAAAGCTATTTGGAGGAGTGGGGCACAGCTAGTTAGGACACTCAAGCAGAAAGAGAGTTGACTTTTAGTGCTCCCTATCTCTGTTTCAATGCTCTCACTGGCTACAACCTCCTAAAAACAGCTTCAGATTGGTTCAGGGCACTGCTAATCTTCCATGCTGTGGCAAAAAAAAAGCTTAAAATTAAAATCCTACTCTGTTGCAAAGGGCCTAAATGCCCAAAGGCACTAGATCCCATCTGATCTAGATTCTGCTCTGGTTAGTATTATATGGGAGACCACCAATGAATACCAGGTACTATAGCATATATTTCAGAGGAAGAAACTGGTAAAAACACCTGTGAGTATTTCTTGTTTAAGAAAACTCTATGATATTCTTGGAGTTGGCATAAGTCAACAGGTGACTTGAAGACACATGCATACACACATACTGTTGTAATCTTGAGTTTGGTGCCCCCAAGATTGTTCTGAAGAATGTGTTGTTATCTCACTATCCCTCTGGTACTGTTTGGAGACTCCTGCCTTATTGTTCAACTGGTTGCAGTCCTCTGCTTTATAAGCACTTTAGTTCCAGCAGAGATTTTCCATAGCTTTCAGAATATTTGTAAGAATTCCATGAAATCACAACGACTCAACTAACAGCAGAAGGAAAAGGATCCTGAAATTTTTATATGTTTTTAATGATTTTATATTTTTCAAAGTATGATTTTAAAAGTAATCATATTTTAATTGTGTTAATTTTAGCCAAATTTGTTTTATTGTTTGTAAGTTGCCTTGGGCTTTTCACCAGGAGGAGAAAGGCAGCATAAAAATGCAATAAATAAATAAAATAAATCTATCTATCTATCTATCTATCTATCTATCTATCTATCTATCTATCTATATTGGTAGTAAGTTTTTGGACAGTGGGGACATGAGACAAGAAGAAGAGGATTAGTTACTGTTTGCTTGCAATGCCCACACTAGTGATTTCATTCAGCAGTCTGAAAAGGAAAATTGTTTTCTTTTTTCCCTTTGTTGTTCATGATTGAAGATACTGTGGAAACAAAAGTGGGGAAACTATATAAGGATGACTTTGTCTATAAAGTCTTCTGTATTGCACACAACAAAGGAAGCCACAGAGCACACGCTTGTTTTAACATTGCTCTTGAAATCTGCTTTTACCAATATTCTTGAGGATCTGCCCTCAAACTCTACAACAGATTTCAAAGATTCTCAGCAAATCCAGTTATTGATTTGTGTCATGAACATCCAAGCAAAGGAGCAGTAGAAGATAAAGATGTGTTGCCTTTAAACAGATTGTAGCATTATTGTGAGGGAGACGAGCGACTCCATCTACAATTTCTGGGCTTTTCTTATTTGACTGAAAGCAGCCTTCAGCTCAGACCACTCCTTTAAAAACAAAGCAAAAGCAACTCCATTATCCAAATGACATTTTCCTGTATAGGCAGTATAAGAGTCAATACAGCTGATACAGGTATATTGCTTATACAACTAAATAGCCATGAAACTGTGACATCTTTCCACTCTGAGGTCCTTTCAGGGCAGCAATACCTATTGCCTTTACATAGGCAGACAGCCTAACTTCCATCCTTTGTTGTTATAGGGCCTTTCCTCCGTACACTGTTATAGTGCTATTATTCCCCTTTCAACATCCTGTGGAATTCTGGACTTTGTAGTTTACTGAGGCCAAAGAGCTCTCTGTTGAGAATTCTGAATGCCCCTCCCTAAACTGCAAGTTCCAGGATTCAATAAGATGTTGAATGTTCAGTAATAGCACTATAATAGTGTAATGTGGAAAGGCCCTTAGTTCCATGGTCTTTCAGGGGCCAGGATAATGTTCTGAACTTATGTGATACAGCTCTGGCTGAAACTAAGCAGGACTAGCTCCAAATATCAAGCATTTCAGGGAAGTGAAGGTGTTGGTTTCACAAATAAGAATTCTGCCCCATCATGAAGTTTTCCTTCAGTCTTCAAATTTCTGGCATTGTAGTAACCCAAAACTTCAGCCCAGCATTTAGAAATACATTTTCAGCATCCAAAACAGAAGAGGATGCAAAAATACCATAGGAATGGAAACACAGCAATTATAAGAGTTCAATATGTGAACAATTTTCAGTGTCTTACTTTCTGAAATGCTAAAAATTCAAGAACTAAAGGAAAATTGATTAGAGGAGGCAATATACCAGTCTGAGTGCCATGTCCTCATTTTTCCACCATTACCCACACCCATAGTGCTATGAATTTACAGTGTCCTCTCTCTGTAATTGTGATCACCAGAGGCCCTTTCACACTATACAATTATAGCATTAGGATTACACTTTAACTTTCATGGCAACATCCTATGGAACCATGGAGTTTGTAGTTTCTTCGGGTGGAAGAGTTCTCCAGCTTAGGACCTCTCCACACTACACTGGTATAGTGTTATTATTCCACTTTCAAAATCCTGTGGAATCCCTGGGTTTGTAGTTTACTGAGGCCAAAGAGTTCTCTGGCTGAGAATTCTAAATGCCCCTCCCTAAACTGCAAATCCCAGGATTCCATAGGATGCTGAAAGTAGAATAATAGCATTATAACAGTATAGTGTGGAAATGGCCTCTGATACAGAGGTCAGGATACTGGAACAGCAGGAGTGGTAGTAACAAATGAAACACAGCATGTTCTTGGAAAATCTGGCTGGCTGGCAGAGTAACTAATAGGTGCGTGCAATTTTGCAGGAGTAAAGTGCTTCCTTAGATTACTGTCTTGGATGTTAAAACACTTTCTTACATTTTGTTCTTCATAGAACAAAAAGAGAAATGGAGGAAGGTTTCCTGTTAACTTTTCATTGGCCATATACTATATTTTACAATACCCTTTATGTAGCTGTAGCTGCATTCACATAGTAACTGTGTAGGGAAGAGATGTAAACTTGCTGAAGCCAGCCTATTTTGTTATTTGTATTTTTGTTATTTGTATTTTATAAGAATTGGATGTCTTGCAGATCTACTGCACACATAAATTTACCTGTAAGTTCTCTTACTTTGTTCCCACATCTACATAATAGAGATAGCATGTTGTAGCAGTATGAGTGTTGGACTAAGGCCATTTCCACACTACATTGTTTATGGTGCTGTTGTTCCAAGTTCAACTTCCTGTGGAATTCTGGGTTATGTAGTTTACTGAGGCCAAAGAGTTCTCTGGCTGAGAATTCTAAATGCCCCTCCCTAAACTGCAAACCCCAGGATTCCATAGGATGTTGAAAGTAGAATAATAGCACTAGAACAGTATATTGCAGAAAGGCCCTTAGAATCCTTTTAAAAAGTGGGGGGGGCTCCCTAATTTACAACCAAGAGCCAGTGTGGTATAATATTTTGAGTGCTGTATTAGAATTCTGCTCAGCCATGGAAACCTACTGGGTATCCTAGGGCAAGTGACACATTCTCAGCCTCAGAGGAAAGCCATAGCAAATCACCTCTGAACAAATCTTGCCAAGAAAACTCTGCAATAGGTTGCCATAAGTTGGAAATGACTTGAAGGTAGACAACAACAAAAACCTACAAACTCCAGGAATCCCTAGAATGTTTTCAGAGCAGTTAAAGTAGAATGATAGAAGTATAATCGTGTAGTGTGAAGGTCCCAGATGAATAAGGCCAAAATGTATTTCAGCAGTGAAGCTAAGAAGCACAGTCCTGCTTGTCCCGCATGTGGGAGTTATGAATAATCAATCAATCTCTTTCCAAGTCTTGTATATGTACAGTTCATTTCATACAGGGCCATCTTATCTATTAAGCCTTTCAGGTACAGTGGTAGGGCCTGCAAAAATTTTAGCGCCTACAAAACAGGATTAACAAAAAATTTACAGGAATTGAGAAGTAAACAAAATTTCAAAATTAAGATATTTTATATTTTTGTCCCTAGTGGTACATGAAGGCAAGGCGTGGAGTAAAATACAAGACTGTTTAGGGCCTATGAAAACCTTAATGTGGACCTGATAGCACACTGTATTTGCATTTGAGTAGTCTATACAAATGTAAGGTCCTTTAGAATACCAAACCCACTGATTTCAGAATTTCACATTCTCTAATTTCCTTTCTACTCAGGTTCTTGGCTATCCTTATCACCTAACCTCAAGCATGGAAAGGCAGCCAGTCAAGGAAATTTGCCTGCCTAGATAGACCAGATTCTAGATTCCTGTATGCTAACAATATAGTATGTTATATTCATTGCATGCTCAGATTGGCAATAAATAAAGAAATAACTGATACCAGAAATTAATCTCCATTATTACATGTCATGTGCTGGCCAAAAAATAGTTCCTGTTCACTGGTGATGCAAGTTAATTACTGCACTGTCACCAGACATTATGTGCTTCCTGTCAGGCTCTTATGACAGGTCTGATATCTTGAGTCCTCATTCCAGTTGGTAGTGAATGGCAGTGCATTGCTGTGTGATACTTCTGTCATGTCATTCTGTGATGAGTCTGTAATGAACTTGGGTTAGAGCTGCTCCCTGTGAATGATGCCAATAAAGTTACTTTATTCATAGTACCTTTTGTTAGTGTTACACATTAAGTATTCTAGGGAGGGATGCCAACAAACCTGAAATGAATACTCTCTATGGGAATTCTACATTCCTGAATGCTAATCAGTCAGCGGTGTGTACACAGCATATGCTGCAGGGCAGTACCAACCGATACCAACAATAGCTATTGTCTCCTGTTGCCTTAGAGAAACCAGTCAATTATATCATCTAGCAGTACTTAAATATACAATCAAGTGTCAAAATTCAGATTAATTGTAAACATAAATTATAACTATCTCTGTTGACTTCAATTGTTTATTTTCTTTTTTGGTATTTGATATTTGGTATTTGGTGAGAGGAATGCAATATCCCAGGTCCCAAAATCTGAGCAGCATAATTAGCATAGTATACAAATCTCTATGCTTTCTAGTTAGGAAAATCAAGTCCATTAATTTGGACATTGCATTGTCTTTGGTCCTGGAATGTAAAGCAAAGTTAGGAAGCAGCTGCAGAAAAACATCCATCCATTCTCCCATGCCATTAACAAGTGGTATTTCAAATCTATTCTGCTTACTTTTCTGAGTATCCAGCTACAAATTAACACATTCCCTACAATAAATCCATTCCCACTCTTATAATAGGATTCCCTCCGAGATATGTTCTTCAGCAATCAGATATCCTTATAAGGGCCACATTTTCCTTTTAATGACAACCACAACACTAAGAATACTAAATGTTAGGTGAATAAAGGAAGATCATGCATTATGAGGGACCACTATCTTTCAACATTTAGGAGAGCATCTCTGCAAACAATAAATGATAATGCTTACAAAAAAACCTTTATAAAAGACCAGGGACTGACTGATTGAATTAGTGGATGGAGTGGTCAATGGCTCTTTAAAAGAAGGCAGGCTTCCAGCATGCCTAAAAAAAGCAGTTGTAAGGTGTTTATTGAACAGCTAAGACTCTTTCCCCTACACTGACCTGAAAGATCCATCTGCTTGGCAGGAAGGCAGCAGGCATCTTCTCTTTTTCCCCACCATCCCCCTCCACTGGTTGGCACCATTCAGAAAGCCTGGAAAAAATGCAGGCTTAGGAGGCAGCAGTCAATGACTGCTTGGCTGGGATAGGGGCTGGTTTTGACAGACATGGGAAGCCTAGGCTTCACTCAGAAGGAGATAAATACAGCCACCCAGTGGTTTCTCTGTCATTTTTCAAGCTCCTGGGTTGAGCATGCCCTAGGTGGGCAAAAGGAGATGATTTGTGAGCAGTCCTGGGCTCTATGGGCAGATGGGGCAGTGATTGACCCTGCTGCCCTAACATCAACAAGAAGTCCTCAGAGATCCACTTGATCCATAAAGTTAGGAGTGAATACTGGATAGGTGCCACATGGACTTGTTTGCTCTATTAAAACCAGAGGCAGAAGAGGGCCATAGAAGCTGCCTCAAGAAAAAGGAGAAAAGAAAGGATGAGAAAAGGGAGGTGGAAAGGACCACTGTTAATTGATTTACAGACGTCATTATATGGAGGTGGTACAGTCATCTTGTCCTGAGTAGGGTTGGCACCTCACCAACTACTTGGATAAGATCTTAGGAGCTTGTGTTTTAATTGGTGAGCCACTGAATATGATGAGTTCTTCTGCAAGAGAATCTTCACACAGTGAGAGCACTATATGGGACCTCATCAATGGCAAGTTTATTGTTGGTTCCCTTATATGGGGAAAGGAGGAGACACATAAACCCGCAAAGTGCCTCCCAGTTCTACTGGTTTGACAATGTACTGGTAATACAATCAGGGAAAATGATAGAAGGTGTATTGCAAATTCAAGCACAACCACAACAGCTGTTTTGGCCCACAACCTAGGTTTTCATGTCCATACAGCCCCAACAGGCAGCAGCTCTTTCAGGGTAGTGACACCTCCCAGCACCTGAAAGAGTATCTAGGGGACCACCAATACCTCTGATACTACTCCTGAAAAATAATAAAGCAGGGTTGTGTCAAGCAGGGTTAGGCTTAGCCCACACTCCATTTTCTTTAGCTACCCTTTTCCCCCATTCTTTGTGCTTTATCCAAGCAAAGCAGGTTTTTGTTTTTGAAGGAAAGTTTCTGTTTGGGTATTTTGATCCCACTTACAGGACTATGGATTTTCATAGATGCAAGGAATCTAAAATTTGCCTGGGAATTTTCTTTTTTTTTTTAATAGTAATTTTATTAAGTTTCACAATACAAAAACAACTTTGAATTCGAAATTTAACTTGTATTATTCCGGATCTTTCACCCTGTCTTAATCCCCACCCCCGAAGCACACACAGTAACAATCTTGAACCACAATACATTGTTATTTCCATGCTAGAACTAGCTTCTCACATTCCTTTCCCTGTTATATTAATGTTATCCAATTGACACTCATCACTCCTAAAACAGTCCTATCCAATGATAGTTCCCAGCTAGTACCCGCTTTTGGCCTTACAATATAATGTTATAATTCCAACATTCTGAACTGTTATACTGTTTAACCTCTTTCTCACTATCTCTATTATTATCATTGTACCATTATTAACTTATATTTAAACAAGTTTGTTTATTGAAATATCTACTGCTTCGTTTCAATCAGGATCTCACATCTTATCACATCACTCCGTTTCCCACCCATATGGGATCCCACAGCCAAACTCATATCCAAAAATTCTTTGTTGCTTATCGTTGCTTAAAAAGTATAGGCCGTTCCACCCCAGAGGGTGGGAGGGAGTAAAAGTGTCATCCAACCCGCCTTCCCATTCACACTCAACCCTTCTTTCCCTTAAACCCCCTCAATGACATATTAATTCCAATTTTACATTCAGCTTCTTTGTCAGTGCCAGAATACATTATATCTTCAGCTCAGTTTTCCAATTCTCCTTCTTTATACCCCTCTCTCCCCTGCCCAGCTACCCAGAGTTCATTACAAAATTTCTTTGTCTTCTTGTTGTCGCTTTGCATCCGGATAGCCAAACAAGGAGAGAGATTGTTTTGTTTAGTTGACCTTCTGTCGCAGATCTGTAGCCATAACACCCCAGAGAACCCAGACACGAATGGAAAAAAATAAATAAAAGAAAACCAGTTGCTCTTTCAAACCAACAAATATCAATCAGGTATTATTATGAGCTTAATTGAAAATACACAGTGCATCACATTTTCCCCACACCCATCTGTAACATTACAACCCAGAACTCATCTCAAATATTTCAATTGTTTAAATGTAGCTTATTGTTGCTTTAGAGCTCTGAGCCGTCTCGCCACCAGGGGTGGGGTTGCTACTGCCATTCAACACAAACTCCCCAGTGCTGCACTGATTTACTCCCCAAATTTACAGCCCAAGTTAACTAAAGTTAATTCTTCTAAGACTTCTTCCATAACTTCTTCCGTTTCAAATGATGACTTTCCAATTTGGCAAAATCCAAGGGATCCAAGGGAAAAAAGCTGCTTGCAAGCCTTCCAGCACTGGATCACAGTCAAACGCCGTCATAAACATGTCCAACAGTCCAAAGTCCCCCCAAAAAAGAAGCAGAGAGAAAGTCTTATATCTTCAAAATTCCAAAATTCCGCATTCCTGCTCCTGCATTTTAAGTCCACCCAAACAAAACTCACTTCACACACAAAAATTATTAAATCTAATCAAGTCCAGTCTCCTTTCACAGCTGGATTATTCATTAATTTGATAAGGATGTCCAATTTAAAATTTACTCTTGTAAATCTACTTTTAAAATTTAAAAAATTCAAAAATTAAAGAGATTAAACAGCTCAGTCCCCAAACCTTTCAGAGGCTCTCTTTTCCTTAATGTCAACCGCCCCTTTAAGAAAACTCACAGTCCAAACAGCCAGGCAGCCAAAACTCACGCAGCTCATATTACTTCTCCGGGTCCTTCCACCATTGCTCCTGCACTCCGTAGCAAGCCATAACCACTGTGGTGTCTCAGAAGCAGGGAATCAAGACAGGTAACAAGTTGTATTTCTTTGGTTGTTTCTTCATGAAGCTTCTTTTTAAAAAGTCGTTTGGAGGTGCTTGTGCCACTCCTGCGGCGTCTCGTTGGATCCGTCGAGGTCCTTCGACCCACTGATGCATGCTGCTCTCCCAGCCGGGCAGAGCAGAACTGCGCACCAGTTGTGGGGTCCCCTTCAGACCACTTCCGAACCCCCTGTACCGGGGGGGTGTTTAGCCACCTTGGGGTGACAAAAGAGGTGGCTGGATACCAGCGGGAGGCAGCCCGGAGCTGCGCCATTGTGCAGCTTCAATCCGAGCTACCACTCACGTCCTCCATTCGACCGGAAGGCCCTCCATTCAACTGGAAGGCAGGAATTTTCTGATCTTGCCAAAATAAACAAAAAATGTTAGGTGAAGTGAGAAGCTGAGCCACTGAGCACCCCTCCCTTTCAAACGCTAGAGTATTCCCACTAGGAATGATCTACAAGAAGACTCTGGGGCTGTACATCACCTTTCCTATCCAAATAGTGCATCTGCTAATGAGGCCACCCCTCTTCTCAAGCTGTACATGGACTGCTCAGTTTTTATTACTTGGAGGCCCTTTTAATTAAGTGCAATGGCAGTCACCTTTCCAGTTCCAGTTTGTTCACCCAAAAGATTTTTGTTTGCTGGAATTTATGTTTTACAGGACCTGTTAAATAGATAACGCCATGCCTCTGGGCTGCACAATGGTATTCCTGACTTTTGGAGTCTTTAGCACTTTCCTAGAATGGTTAGTAAAAAATTGGATGGGCTCCCTGGGTAACCCATTGCTTTCTCTTCATTGGACACATGTACATACAACATGCAGGCCTCTAAACCTTGATAGGAAGGTCAGTGTTCCACTTGCTTAAGATAAGACTGAAGGTTTAGCTGTACAATTAGCATATTTGGAAACATAGCTGGATTCCATCAAGGGCCTATTTTAACTTCCCAGTGAAAAGGTGGCAATCGTTCAGTGTTGGCAGCCAAGAAGTGCATCATGAGGCAACTGCAGGGGCTATTGGGGCAAAGCTTTTGTGCTTCTTTGGCATTCACGTTCACAACAGCATTGGCATTGGCATTGGCCATATTACTGGGATGGATCTTAGATGCACTCTTTTATAGAGGCTTCATTGACTCTTGGAAGGATGAGTTTAAAATGTGGTGCTGGGAGATTACTGTTCAATACTTTGGATATCAGCCTGTAGGGTCCCTCAGAGTGTCATTTTCATTTCATTTCTTTTTATCTCTCATCATATGTAACATGTACAGCCCCCTCCAACATTCTCAGGTTTCATTTTCATGAATTTGATTATTCGTGATGTGCCCACTTGCCCCACCACTCTCCCACTCCCATGCCCTGACCTTTTGCCTAGGCACAGGGAGGGGAAAAAGATCTTCACTCCCCTGCACTTTCCTGCCCATTGCCCATGCAGGTGCACTGGTGGTGGCTTGGAGGAGCATGCAGGAGGGCGATTGCCTGTTCCCTGCATGCCCTTGCCTGCCGCCTGCATGGGTAGGCCAGCAGAGGCTGACAGGAGCATGCCCACCGGGGGAGTCATTCACAATTTTTTGACATTCACGTGGGTTCTGTGTCCCTAACCCTCACGAATGTGGAGGGCCTACTGTACATGAAACTTCTGCTGTTCACACTCAACTCTACTTCCCTGTTCATCTAAACAGAGGAAGGCTGTTTTGCTTGGGATTCAGTGTGTGATGTCAGTAAAGAATGGTGTGGGTGAACAGATTGAGATTTAATCCAAACAAAACAGTTGTGCTCCTATCATTTGAAAGGGTCATCTGGGAATAGAAGTGGGGTTACATTTCTCCTGAAGATGTATGTTCAATTTAGATGTATTTCTAGATTCAGCCTTGAGTCTAAATGTCCATGTTTCTGTGGTTACTGGGAAATTCATTTGTACTTTTAAAGCTGTCTGTACTCATTCCTTGAGATGTCTGGTCTGGCCGTGGTGGCAGGTGCCATGGTGACCTCTTGTTTGGATTACTGCAATGTTCTGTCCCTGTGTCAGAGAAATAATGAGTTTCCATCAAGGACCTGTTCATTTAAGGATGCACTGGAATCTTAACATTCCACTAAGTTTGTCCTCAGTCACACTATAGATTTATGCAATAAAACCATTTGTGCCTTTCTGTATTAGGATTCCTTTTATTTGTAGTTTGAGAGTTTAGAGTTGTTTAACTCTGGTTGTCTAAAAGACTTTGGTATATGGAAATCATTGCAGATTACAAGATAGAATGTATTGGCATTTGTCTGTAAGGAAGCTTCAAATGTCTGCCTATTCATATCTTAACTCCAACAAATATTTGAAGTTTACTTAATTTTTCTTTCTCTATTAAAACCTTTTATCTAGCTTTTCATACATTAGCAGGGTAAGTGTAAGCTTTATCAGAGAATAAAAGCAAGCAAGAAAACAAACAATCACAAACGCATTTAACTCAGTTACACTAATAAACTTTGCCCCTTTTGTCAAGCAGCTATAAAAAGGGAACAAGATGGGAAAACAATGATGATACACCAAAAACCAAAACAAATCCCAGAAGTTTAACTTGTTGCTCTGTATAAACAGTTAAGAAAGCTTGCTATATCAAATCATGTTTATTTTACCAGTTTGTTATTGTGACACTGTAGGTTTATTTCCAGTCTCTTAGTGGACTTCCACCTTTGCAAAACTGGAAATTTCCTCCCAGTGTTTTACTAGGGTTCTTGCCAGCCTCCCAAAGCTGATTCCCACGCTTGGAACGACTGGCAATCTCCCCAACTCTATCAGGTATGCTGCCACCCCCCCCCCCGAATTATGAATTACTTAGACAGAACAGGAGGGATTCTGCCTAATCTCTAAGTGTAAGGATCTTCCACCTCCCCCTTCCCCTGAGTGAGAGAGGTCCTATGTAGCGTGTGCCAACCCTGGCGTGGAAATGGAGAGAAATGGAGGTTTATAAAAGTGTTTTAATCAAGGCATGCAAATAAACAATATCACATTTGGGAGACTCCCCCTCTCCCAGGTACACTTAGTTACAAGAATTTACAAAACAGATATAACAGCACAGATACATTCTTAAGATCAGCCAGTTCCCAAAATAACAACATTCCTAACGCGACTAACTACTTATTTCTAGTTACTCACAATTAGGTTATAGGCGTAGATGGTCTAAAGGAGGAGAGGGGGGTTCCAGGAGACACAGCATGCTGCCAGCTCCACTGGCCCAGCTCTCCCCTCTCTCTCTCTCTCTCTCTCTCTCTCTCTCTCTCTCTCTCTGTCTTTCTCTCTGGCCACATGGCCTCTCAGAAGTTTTATATTTTCCTCCTTGGAAGAATCTGGAAGCCTCTCCAAGATGCCCACCTCTTTTCCTTTTGGTTGGTCAGTTCTCACCTTGTGACCTGTGATGCTGACCCTTTCTTTTTGATTGGTCAACTCTCACCCTGTGACCCTTGATGTAATCCTAACATCTCATTAACCCTTGGTTTACCTGAAGAGAGAAGTGTCTCCCTTTGATAAGCCTAGATAATGGGAAGCCCCATTATCACAGTTATACTGTATGGACTTGCCACTCTCCATTCCTCCATTCCTTAAACCACCAGATTTTAATAATGCTAAAACTTAATCATTTATTTCTAGTGTCGAACTTGAAATGCATTTGTGGACCATGTATGCAGTCTAGTGTATTATTTTCAAAAACCTATAGTATTTCCAGATTAAGTGCTTAATTGATTCTGTAGTACTTTTAATTCATGAGAAAGAGTCTTGTTCTGC
Organism: Iguana delicatissima; assembly: GCA_948472985.1. Taxonomy (NCBI): domain Eukaryota; kingdom Metazoa; phylum Chordata; class Lepidosauria; order Squamata; family Iguanidae; genus Iguana; species Iguana delicatissima. The sequence goes on from CAOKZL010003127.1 coordinate 50,698, forward strand.
TGAAGAAGGCTTTCAAACTACTATGCAATACAAAGGAAAAATACATCAGAATAACAGTAGAAAGGAAACATTAAAAAAAATCAAAACTGAAGCTTTTACAGCCTGTCAAACTCAATAGCAGTAGAGCCAATTTTGTTGGAGTTACATAGTCAGTATATTGTTCTAGAAGAGGCCCAGCCTCACCTACCCAGCAGCTTAACCTCTCAGTGACATAACACATACCAGGGCCTCTGATGAAGATTGCAGAGGATGGACAGGATTATACAGGAAGTATGAGGACCTCAACAGGGCGGCTGAAAATCGGTGCTCTTAGAAGTCTCTCATTCATGCAATTGTTACAAGTCAAAAATAAAGTGAATCTTGCCCAAGCAAGTTATCTAATTCTTTCAGTTATCTACTTTGTTTTTTTGCTTTGGCAGTGTCATGCAAATTCAAGATTTGGAAATTTGGCTACATGATGAAAGAGACTAGAGAAGATGGAAATTCTAAACAGCAAAGGAGCTGTCATTTAAATTAAATAATGCCTCCATTCATCCCCGACTTTAACAAGCATTTGTTCGAACATATAAATATTTAAATTAAATTGGCAGGATAATTGTAGTCTTGCTCATCCTCCCCCTTTGTCAGTGTAAATGTATTTTACATAGGGATATAAATCACAAATGGATGAAGTTTGAAGTCTAAGCAGAAGTTGGTCCTTTTGGATCAATTCAGAAGCTGGATTCCATTTGATGCTTCACCCAAGTTTTGGACTTGGAAAATACTTTCTCTCAATAAACACAGCCTTTCTAGGGAAGAGAGAGTGGGAATAAGGTTGAGGGCTAACCAGTCCATTTTCTAACCCAAGGACATATTTTAGAACTGCTATGCTTCTTTCTTCCACACTTTAATATTTTTAAAAACAAAAATTGATCTCTTTTCAATCAGCATAACTCCCTAGCTCCTCCAGCTATCCTTCTGAAAGTTTGCAGATTCCCAGTTTAGAGACATAGCTATGAAATGTGACTGTTTCATAAAATTTGCTTCCCTCTCAAGGCACAGTTGATGGGAAAGAGAAAGTTAATTCTCCCAATTGTTTTTAAGGCTCCAGTTCCACGTGAACAGCTGCTGTTATGTTTTACAAATTTCTCAAGTTTGTAAATTAGGGCTACCACTATACTATTTGTCATTTTTATAACAGAACTGTTCACAAGGTATACAGGGACATTAAACTTATCTCACTCTTTTTTTCTCCTTGATTTCCAAGTAGAAAGACTATTCTTGCACCAATGAATTTGGTAGCTTTGATGACTTTAAGAGACAGAAACAAATCTTCAGTCTTCTAATTCTGTCAAGATTTTTTTTTGAAGTTATTGGCAGTTCCATTTCTAAAAAAACCAAATTCAAAGGCATGTACCAAAATAATCTTTCTACCTCTTTCTATGTAATTTGAGCAGTCTAATCCCCTCCCAGACCAGTTAATATAATTACATTCTGACAAAGAGAACAAAAGGTACAGCCATTTTAAAATGAACTGTGATAAAACAAAACTGTTGACTAAAAACATGACTTTGGAAGAGGAAAATGAATTATGTGCTCTTTAATGGGATTAAATATCTGGGAGTTACAATTATGACAAAAAATTGTCTATTGTTTAAAAAAATATGAAAAAGCCTGGAACAAAATTAAAAGAGAATTTTTATCCTTTGTACAGTGGCAGAAGGAAATTTCCAGATCTGTTTGACAGGCAAGAAAACACAGAATAAAATTTAAAACACTGCATAATGTTAAAGAAAGGGGTGGTTTGGGAATTCCTAAGATTAAGTTGTATTACGAGGTCTGTAGTTTTGTATATTTGAATAAATGGATATTGCTTAGACTTAGAGATTAAATACTCTTAGAACTTGAAGGTCATGATTTGAGTGGCATAGTTAGTTTTGGTATGATAAAGTTAAGACACATGCTGAATTTTAAAAATAATCATATTACAAAGGCGCTACAATGAGTGTGGTATAAATATAAGCAGAGATTTTTTTCATAAGACAATGTTAGCTACCTCACCACAAGAAGCCTTTTTCAGGAAAAAATGTAGTTAAAATCACAGATGGTTGTTTTACGATGACCTTTTGAGTAAGCGACCTGGGAGTTTAAATCAAGTTATATTCTTCTTAAGGAAGGCAATAGTTTGCATATATGCATTTCAAGGATAGATTTAAACAAGGAAAGAGAGATATAGGCCACTTCTGCACTAGACAGTTATAGTGTTTTTATTCCACTTTCAGCATCCTATGGAATCCTGGGGTTTAGGGAGGGGCCTCAAAGGCTATACCAGCACTATAACAGTCTAGTGTGGAAATAGCCCTAGCTAAAGTGTTTGGAGGAAATGAGTTTTTATTTAGAGTTATGTAAATATGATAAGCATATAATTTAAAAAGTATGCAAATCCCTTTTGAAACTAAAGACAAAGTATGAACCTGTAAAAGAATATATGATAAGGTAGGCCCAAAATTTTGGGCACAATGTTCAAATGGATGTATGAGGAGCTAAAGATATAAAAATATAAAATTTAAAAATAAAGATATAAAATTTACTTTGGTAGTAAAGAAACTTTTTGTAGTTTAAAAGAAAATATGTATAAGATGATGTATAGATGGTATCTAAGCCCTAATAAAGTGTTGGAAATGTCTCAGAATGTTTCAAATCAATGTTGAGGACATCAAGATAAGGATAGTTCCTTTTTTTTTTTTCATTTGTGGTGGATTTGTAAGAAGATGAAAAGTTATTGGACTAAGATTTACAAGTTCATTAAAAAAATAAGGGTGTTAAAAAATGAGGGTGTTCCTGCCTGTCAGAGGGTTGGACTGGATGGCCCGTGTGGTCTCTTCCAACTCTACGTTTCTATGATTCTATGATTCTATGATTCTATAAAGTTGGATTTTGTAATATTTTTGCTGAGTATTATGGATAAAGAATTGGATAGTAAATATGGATCATTTCCAAGATATATGACACCAGCAGCAAGAACATTTTTTGCTCAATCTAGAAATGGGCAGAAGAACCAATGATGGAAGAATGGATTGTTAAGGTTGCTGAATTAGCCCAAACTGCCAAATTAATGTGGATTTTAAAGGATAAGCCAATTGAAGATGTTTTGAAAGACTAGAAACTGTTTTTGAGCACTAAGAAATCTAACAATGCAATAATCTATAATAACTCTGGTTACTAGTTATTCTAGTAGAATTGATTTGTTGGATCTGTTTTATTGCACTTTGGATTGGAGGGGATAAGAGTCCTTTTCTGTTTCAGTAAGTCATGTTATTTCCACACTGCACTGTTATAGTACTATTATTCCCCACAACAGCCTATGGAATTCTGGGGTTTGCAGTTTAGGAAGGGACATTTAGAATTCCCAGCCAGAGAGCTCTTTGGCCTCAGTAAACAATAAACCTCAGAATTCCACAGGATCTTGAAAGTGGAATAACAGCAGTACAACAGTGCAGGGCGGAAAGACCCTCAGTTAGGTAGTGTTCACCGTTTTAGTTTAGTGCAGTAGTATTGTGTTTTAGAGTGTTTTTTTTTCTTTTCTTCTTTCTACTCTTCCTTTTTCTTTTTCTGAATTTATATTTCTTTCATTGAAAATTAGATTGTTTGTGTTAAAACCGATAAATTAATAACTAAAAAAAAGTTATAGCTATTTTTACGCTTCCCATGACAGACAGTGAGACATCAACTGTCAGATTTCCAAATCTCAGGTGTGATTCAGTTGAAGTTCACTGGTTTTGAATTAGTCTAATCTCATAGGCAACTGCAGTAGCTCTAGGAGGCCAATTTTCTGAATTTGGGACTCTCTGGGGGCCACATAGATTGCCAAAAAGCAAATCTGAAAAACAGAAGTCCACTTCTGGTTTTGAAAACAAGTACTTTTTAAAAAACAGTGCATGGGTGCACAATGTGTTTAAACAGTGAACTGCTAAAAGCTTCCGAGAGGCCACTGAACCTTCTCTGTTGGGCAATAAAAGGTGGTCCGGAGAAGTTAGTGGAGTCATGGACTGCAAAAACAACATGTGAAATATGAAAACTTGTGAAATTTTTCATCCACGCTTGCAAGAACCACACACACACATTACCATGGAGATTAAAATTTTCTAATTCTGGGACTTGCACAGCGCAGCCCTGTATATCTCCCCATTTAATGCTTGAATGCTTCCCCTCATATGGAAAAAAAGACTCCTTCTCCCACAATTTGTGTTATTTAGTTATGTCAGGAAGAAGAGTTCCAGTTCAGCCATAGGGAGAAATATTTATCTAACATGGCTTTGGCTTGGGCAGAAGTAGATTTTTCCTCATGGTAACTGCAAAAGTTGCATTTTTCCAGGGAATCTTTGATTGTAGTAGAAAGGTCAAATCAAGATATGCTGAAGCTGAAAACTCTTGTGAGTTTTAAAAGGCCCATTAGATTACCTCCAAAAATGTGTTGTACGAAAAAGGTGTCTTTGCATTTTTTGTGCATGTCATATATAGATGATAGATGGATAGATAGATAGATAGATAGATAGATAGATAGATAGATAGATAGGCCTTTCCTCACTATGCCTCAGTAGTGCATTCTTCTGTTACAATCCAGCATTGCCATTTCTGTGATGGTGTCAGATTAGGAACACTCTCTACCGCACCCTTTCTCCTTAAGCAAATGAGTAGCATTATTGCCACCAGTACTCCCTTCTCGTTACAGTATCACTGGCCACTCCCTTTCCCTGCCTTCATCCCACCCCACAGCTCCTGATTGGTTAGGCTTTTTGTAAGCCATACTAGTGCAGCCATACTGTAATGTCATGACATGCCTGCACACTATTGCAATTTTGTGCTATAACACTAAAAATATATATTAAAAAAATAACTCAAAGGAGATATTTAAAATAAACACAGAGAAGCGGTAGATTCCAAACTTGCCATGCCATAGGAGTCATTGAAGAAGGGACAAGCTGGGCACATTCACACCCACCTGTTGTCTATGACAACAGGAAGTGCTACCAAGCACTGTTAACAGAACCTCATTGATCCAGCTGACATGATTGTAGTGCTAAAGGAGGCTCTTTATGTTTGTTTGTTTGTTTGTTTTCTGGAAATGATATAAGGCTGATTTGCAGCACTTGGGAACAGTATAGCAGCTGGATAGCAATGATGCTGTGCAGTAGCATGGCTCTTGGACTGGGAGCAACCCATTGCTGTGGTGAGATGGCAACATTGTGTAGAAATGGCCATAGAAAGATAGTGCATGTGAATGCCACTAAGAATCTGAGGCCCTGGACTATAGATTACTTAGGCCCTTTTTGCACGGCATTTCCGATGTCACGTAAATGTGAGGATCGGTCCACATGACGCACTCACATTTGCGCAACGCTCGCGGACTTGACGTGGACCGCGCACGCATTTTTTCATTTTTGGCTTGAAGCCGAAAATGCTGTGTGGTCGAACATCACTCCGGGGCCCTGTGCACACTTACCTGGCATGTAGAGCCTCAGGAGCCAGGCCGGTCGCTCTTCCTGTCCAGTGCAGGCTGGGAAAGGTCCTAGGCTGCACTGCGAAAGGAAGAGGCAGGGTGCTCGCACGACCAGGAAGCAGCTGCGGAGCCGATGGGAATGGGACACGAGAGCCTCTCGCTAGAGGCTGCTCGCGTGAGCCCTGCACCCCAGCTCTGCAAAAGGGTAACGTGCGAAAGGGGTCTTAGCTTGTACATAAATACAGCACTGATCGTTTCTCTGTTTGTTTTACTTGCTACCTGTCTCCCAGTGTAGAACCCAAGGTGGTTTATGATGTGAATTAAAAAAGAATATCTTATTTTTTTTAAAAAAAATTTATCATAGTAAAACCAGCCACTGAATTAAAACTGTTTTAAATGCATTTGAAAACAACTAAACGAAGGTATCTGGGAGGGACTACAGCACCCACTATCAAAAAATCCTTCCACAGTTCTATCAGTTAAGGATCAAAATTCTATTTAATTTAAAAAAAAAAAAAGATCTTTGCAACACAGTGTATTAAGTTTGTTCCCTTTCTAAAAGCATCCTCTTTGTAGTTTTTGGTGTGAACTTCCTGAAATGTAAAAAACGTGATGCATAATTTATCCTTGGCATGGAAATCAGTTGCTGAGTAAGTCATGTAATGGATAAGAGAGAGAGGAAAATATATTTCTTGGTGCCAATAAGCTCTTTCATTTCCAGATATTCTTATAATAATGAAGTCCCAAAAGCCTGGGATGCACCTTTTTTAAAAAAACTCCCTCTGGGCTTCTTTGAATCCCTCTGTACTATACTTATTGAAGCTTCTCATACTCTTGATGAGTTGCTCTCTTGTGAATGTATGAAAAAGATGTCAGCAGCACCGTGAGTGTACAAAGACCAGCCTTCTGAACACTGAACTGTGCTCTTGTGAGGAAGAACACCCCAGCAATTAAGCTCCATAACCTGAAACAATCTTGCACAGCACACATCCTTGTTGCATCAAAAACTAATATCCTTTTTGAAAAACTTCATGCTATTTTGACATTCCAGGATCCCAGCATTATCACTGGTTTGTTGCATTTCTTGTGAAGAATGTCTGTTGAGAAATCTCTTTATAGTGAGTTACATTAGCATTTTTATTTCTGAAACAGTTCTTTAAATCTCCAAGCCTTTCTTAATTTCCTTCTTAGCTCACTGATACTCGACTCCCTTGCAAGCATTTCAAGATATAACACCCAAGATTCTTGACTATTATTGGTTATTCTGACTAGAGCTGAGGAAATCAGACTCGGGAACACCAGCTAGCATCCTTTTAGTGACATATACAATCATTGGTTTACCTTACACCTACATACATCTTTTTTTTTTGGGGGGGAGTCATTGTGGGGTTTGGTATTCTCATCCATCCCCTGGAAGAACTAAAGCCCTTACCCAATGATTCATGGTTTTGCTGCCAGAGCTCCCCAAATGGCCATTCCACGCCTAATGGAGAACATGGGGGAATGGAGAAACATTTGGCTATGTCCCTGTAATGAGACCAAGAATGATTACATCATCCACTGGGACTTTCAGAGGACCCTGGAAGACCTTGGCAGAAGATGCAATTGATCTGCATCTGGCTATGCAGACCCCACATACACTCTCCACCAGCCAAAGAATGGTTGTTTGGGAGCTACATAGCAAAACTGAGTGCTTGGTGTGATGAGCAGGTAACCATAGTGGAGTTTCACCTGTGGCACCCTTACTCTGCACTGGACAATGTAGGATCTCAGGCACTGCCTGTTAGACTCAGTGAAGAGTCAAGCAGAGTTAAACTCATGCCATCTAGTATTTCATAGGTAAAAATTGGGATACAACTGGCCAAGCAACATTACACTGTGGCCAAAGTAGCAAAAGTTGTTAATGAGGAGGAACAGACAAGGAAGAAAGGCAAACCTGTTCATATTGGTAGTATTGGCTGAAACTCATCTTCATGCCCAGAGCTTCCAACAGCAGCCTCAGCCTCCATTTTAAAAAATAACCTCATCTCCCCACTTTTTCAAAGAGCAATAAAGGACATACCTCTCTGCTTCCAAACCACATGAGGACTGTACGTGTAAGTATCAGGCAGGCCTATATAATGCCTACTCAGATTTTGTGAGACAAGGACCTGTTGCAAGAGTTCCAAGCTTGAGGTGGGCTTGAGGTGGGCACCAGGAGCCCTGGTGGCGCAGTGGTTAAATGCCAGTACTGCAACCACAAGGTTGTGAGTTCGATCCTGCCAGGCTCCAAGGTTGACTCAGCCTTCCACCCTTTCGCGGGTCGGTAAAATGAGTACCCCAGCTTGTTGGGGGCAATTAGCTAAAATACATTGTAAACCGCTTAGATAACACTAGTTGATAGGCGGTATAGAAATAACTGCTATTGCTATATAGGTTTGCCTCATATACAACTCACTTCAGTCGTCTGGGCTTGTAAAGCTGGGAGTAAGTTCCAGCTATGCTTATGAGAGATAGACCTTTGCAGAATGTGTTATGTTATTTGAGTCTGTTTTGCTACCAAATAATTGAAGTCAGTTTTTTGTGAACATGCCTGTCACTTGCTCTTTCTGCTCTTGCTGGATCAAAAAAAAAAAAAAAGAGAGAGAGAGAGAGAGAGAGAGATTTGGGGATGCTCTCCTCCAAAGGAAAAAAAACATATACAGCGTAGGTCCTGGGCCCCCTTTTGGGCCACTCTGCCTCAGTCATTTGTATCAGCTTGCTCTCCCTCTTGCCAGTTCTGCTCAAGGCTACCTCCACACTCATGCCCAACCAGCAGCGGAGCTTGGAATGCATGGGGGGGGTGAGGGGGGGCTACAGCATGGGACCATGGCCTAGGTGTGTGGGGGGCATGGCCATGGTGCGTGAGGGCATGGCTGTGGTGTGTGGGGGCATGGCCACAGCATGCAGGGGTGTGGCTACAAGCCAGAATGCCCCAAAAACGATGCTGCCCGGGGCGCACCGCCCCCATCACCTCCCCATCCCTAAGTGACTGTGTCCAACTGATCACTGAAGGCATTAGGTGGAGCGAACAGGTGTTTTGTTTCCAATTTCTATCTGGGTTTTTTTTCCAGAGAGAAATTTCTGCATATAGAAATTAAAAGATATTTTCATTTGGCCATTTCTGCTTGCTCTGATTAGGAGCTAAGAAAGGTGGAAGCTGTGGCACCATTGTTGGTAAGTCAGTTGTTGGACAGCGGATTTGCCTAAGGCTGATTTTCTTTGCAATTCATGCCCTATCCAAGCTTTTATTTCCCCACAGATGACTTCAGGCTGCAATCCTTCCAAGTAAGTAAATTCAGGCTGCAATTTACTTACTTGAGAGTAAATCCTACTGAATATATGGTAGGACTTACTTTTGGGTAACATATATAGAAATGTGCTAGATATTTTACCTCTTCTTTCTCATTAATGTATGGAGCACTGGGGTTTTAAGAAAGGAGGCATTCAGCCAGGATTTCTCTCCTGGATGAACTACTTAGTCTTGCCGCAAACAAAGCAGCAAAAGGAAAGGTTTAAAGCATCTAAACAAGACCATTACCCTTTGGATTTGGTTGAAAAGACCAAAATAAAGAATAGACTCAAATCTTTTAGGGTTTACAGTAAGATTTAGCAGTAGCCGGATACTACAAGGAAAGGAGGGCAGACAAGCAAGCATGCGGTCTGGTGAATTCTAGGAGTTGTGGTTGCAAAGTTACTTTTTATAGTCTGATCCAGAGCTTCGGTGCTGCAAATGTAGTTGCTGAGGATCCACAAAGGGGAGGAAATACTGTTCTTCATTCCTGCTTGTGAACCTCATGAAGACATTTCAAATATGTCTGTCTAGAATGTAGTTTAAGATCACTGTCAAAAATCCAAGTCCAACCTGTGTCTTTGCACTTTGATGTAGGCATTGATTCAACAGAATTTTTGACTGAAATCAAGAGTTATTTTTGAAATTATATAGTGCAACTTAAGAAAAATGCAGGGGTGCCCTCTTGCATCTAAGCTGCCTGGCTTAAGGGGCTACTTATTTATCCTACACCAAGTGAGAGAAAGACCCAAGTGACTGGCAGAATACCTTAATTGGGGCAGTAAACCCTGGCATCCCAAGATTTCCCCAGCATGAAGGCTGGGGAACTGAATATTCAGCCAGAAGGCAAATTGACTTGGTTGGATCCTCGTCTTATCCTATACTAAACCATGTAAACCATAAACAGTAAAGAAGTATGGTCTAATTTTACCCGTATTTGAACTCTGTGTCATTTACTCCCCATCTTTCTTTTTTCCCCATTGGATCTTTAGTGCAACTCCTGCTTAATGCAACCTGTAAGGAGTCCAGTTTGCTGTCAGTATAATTTTATGTCAGATTAGTTGGAAGTGTAAATTCCAGGAAGTCTGTTTAATCAGATGAAAAACATCTTTCCACACTAGTTCCTTTAACTGAATATTTAGCTCTGATGTCCACTTTAACTTAGAGCTCATGTAAGGTTGGTACTTCCCCCCCCTTATACTGATGGGATCAAGAAAAATGTTCCCATAGTTCACAAAAATTGCAATATATCTGATGCTTCCAAGCCTTTTATAGCATCTGGCCTGACTATTAAACCTCTAATAATATGCATTAATCGTGGAACTGCATTCATTTTAAGAAAATTTATTTCCCCGTAAGAAGACGAAGAGAGATTTCCACCTGTCCGGATCATCTTCAATGGCTTGTGTAACCATTTTAAAGTTTAAATCAACTATACTGCATCTGTTTCTGGGATTAGAATTCCTAAATTATGGCTAATCCCAATTTTTGAATTAAGTAGGAGATGTCTGCATATTTGTTTCAATTTCTTAAATGACATCTTTTCTAACATGTCTGTTAAATGCATACATTCTAGGACAGCTAGCGAAACATACAGAATGATTTTAGGTCCTTTATGCTTGATTCACCCAACATGCACTGGGGACAGGAGAAGGAAGGAACCCCTACGATGCTTATGCATGATGTTGTCTGGGTCTTATCCTCCCGTCCCCAGGCAGCACAATCACACTGCAAATCATTGATAGGTTTTCTCCATCAATGACCAGCGATCACGCTGCCCTCCTGCTGTGCACCCACACTTACTTTGTTTGCCAAGGTCCTGGAAGAACAATGGCGGTTCTTCCTTCTCAAGTGCAGCCTGGGTGCACTGTGACAGGAAGAGGCATGGCCATCATGCTTACTGGATCCCACAAGCAGCCAGGATGGAGGAGAGCACTCCATCATGCTCCCCTCCCAGGAGAGCTGCTGCCACCATCATCACTGAATGCTGCTGGGATGCAGGTAAGGTGTGGAAAGGGTCTTAGGCCATTTCCACACGGGGTTTTTAACACAGGGCAGAGTATCTTCCAGGGAGGATGTCTGCACCTGGGAGCGGACTGGGTCAGACCTACTTAACATAGATCCGCACCCCAGCCCGCTCTGGAATGACCCCAAGTAGTTGTCCAGCGTGCTTTTGAAAGACTGCTAAAAACAGGTCTCTCAAAAGCATGGAGCGCACCACTGCGAGCCTGCTCCCTTATGCAGATTCTCAGGCTCACATTGCCGGGGGCGGGCTTTAGGCTGCAAGCTTCAGCAGTTGGTCGAGACCAACCTCGACCAACCAGAAGCCACCATTTTCATCCCCGGAGCAGTGCGGAGCGGCAGCCACGCACTGCTCCAGAGGAGTGTGGACTGGACCGGGGAGCCCAAAAGTCCGGTGAATAGCATCACGGGGCGATTCCCTCGCCCCGTGTGGAAATGGCCTTAGTTTCCTGAGAGGCATGTTAACAATGCTTATCCCTATTTCTTATCTTTGAAAAGAAGAGTATGGCAACACAGTGAAGGATATGAACATGGAGAAACTCATCATTGACATCACTTTATCTCTCTCACTCTTTTTTTTTCAACATTTCAAGACTTTTTGTGAAAAATTAAGGAGGCTGTTTTGTTTGTTTTTTGGCAGCTAGTTCATGAATTAAAATGGCATAAATCTCAGTCACACCATAGCAGTTCACTTCTATGGTCCTTGCAATGATCAAAAGTTCCTTCAGATCTGCATCCCTGCTAATGCTTGTTGTACTGCTCCTGCTACTGAAAAAGAGCTGGATGTTTCCTCCCACTCCCTGGCAATATGTAAATAGCTGTGTTTGAGGAGAGGGTGTACTATTGGTGTTTCAGGGGGTAGCATCAGGAGGTGTTGCTGTGTCGCTATAGCTATGTTTCTTGATGAAGGATGTCACCTAATATCTTTGCCTAGAAAAGCAAATTTTCTTCCCAAATACCCCTCTTTTTTTTCTTTGCAAAATGTTCTGCAAAATTTTGCAGAAAACCAAGGCTTTTGTCACAAAGAAACTCAGCATAAAAAGGTCCTGAACTGTAAAAAGTCATCCAAAAATGCACAAAAGCTCCTGGAATCACATCCAGCAGGGAGAAAACTTTTCAAATTATTTGTGCCTGCATGCAACACTGAAGTAAGCAACGACTTATATCCTCTTTTCTTGTTCACCAAGCTTAATTCCTTTTATATCACTATCTCATGTAGCATGTGTTTATGTTTCAAAGGTCAGATCAGAAGGGAGAGGAATAGGAAACACCCTATCCTGTCCCTTCATGTTTGCATCAAAGAAAGTATTTCATAGGTCAGTATCTATGCCATTGGTTCTATAAATAAGTTGAAAAGCCATAGGATAAATTCAGTTTCATTGCTTCTAGTATTTGATGAACATTGTTGTTGTGTTCCTTCAAGGCATTTCCAACTTACAGCAACCTAAGGTGAACCGATCATGGGGATTTTATGGGATTGAGAGTATGTGAGATGCTCAAGGTCACTCAGTGGGTTTCCATGGCCAAGTGGGGAATTGAACTCTGGTCTCCAGAGTCATAGTCAAATGCTCAAACCACTATACCATGCTGGCTCTCATTTGATGAACATGACTAGCTTAAAATTCCAAAATTTCTAAACATTTTGGGCTTTTAACCAACAGGGGTGTTTAGAACAAAAATGGAAGGAAGTGGAGTTATATTAGATTTGGCTCCTCACAGCCACATCATCTACTTCTTGTTCTGTTTTGATTAGGAAAGCATTGCCTCCATGGCTCTAGGACTACTAGTAGGCATCATGAGGCAACTGTCAAAGGCAGCAGAATGTTAGTTGCTTAAGTTTCTATTCTTTCATTTTACTGCTATGGATGAGGAGAAGAGCCTCATATTCTAAAACTGAGTACTCTGCACCTTGACTTGGGGCAGACTTGCTTTTCTGTCTCAGACAGCAAATGTCAGAGGACTTTCTCTCTCCCTCTTTGTTTTTCTGCTCAAATTCTCTATCATCAGTGAGGATTTTCATGTGGAAATCTTCAGTCAGGGCTGAGCCACTCCCTTTTTAACTTATATGGGAAGCTGTACAAAAACTTTGAGGTCAATTTCTATACTTAAATAAAAAAGAAGAAAAGCAATGAACTAAATTTCCATTGCCAGCAGGAACAACCAAGGAACCCTTAAGCTGTAGCAAGAAAAATTTAAGCAACAAATGAACTGCTTTAGAAGAAGAGAATTGGACTTTTGAAGATCTAAAATGAAAACCTCTTCAGGTAAATGCTGGTAGAGTGAAATCCTGATTAGAGCCTCATCACTTTGCTGCCTGCAGTCTTTCTCCACCATTTCATTCAATAGTCTGTCATGCTTGTTACTGGGAAATGAATTCCCTTCACTCTGACATTTCATATACTTACTGATATGGCATATAATGAACACTCTACCAAACTGTCAACTTCTAACGAAATTAACTTTTTTTATATATTGCGTTTAATTTTTTTTTCAACAAGATCCCAGCCCTGTAGCCAAGTTGAGCTCTCTTGCTGGTGTTTAGTGTTGTACAACAAATACAAAAATTCTGCTCATGAAGCAACCCTATCCTCACCTGTTCTTTTAAACTCTTTTTGGAGCAATCACTTGATTTCCCAAGTTGGGGGGAATCTAAATCCATGTCCTTTTTATATCCATAGCACATATCACAGACTGAGTGCAACAATTAAAGAAATCTTTGCCCCCCCCCCACACACATAGCAGATCAAGTAAAGTGAAATTTTGATTCTAGATTATGGGATTACAAGCTACTCTTTCAAGACCAGATGGGGTGAGCGATTTGAGGACCTCCAGAAGTTGGACTGCTACTTCCATCATCTCTGAGTACTGGAAGGAGCTGATGGAATATGCTGTTCAATGACATCTGGAGACTGCAGGTCTTACCCCCTGTACTAGACAAACTTGGCTTTATAGATCATCCTGCATTATTTATTTATTTACAATATTGTAGAGGACCAGCATGGTATAGTAGTTTGAGTGTTGGACTATGACTCCTGAGATCAGGGCGTGAATCCCTGCTCAGCCATGGAAACCCATTGGGTGACCTTGGGCAAGTCATACTCCCTCATCCTCTGAGGATGGCAAATGCAAATCCCCATCAGAACCAATCTTGCCAAGGAAACCCCATGATAGGTTCACATTAGGGTCACCATAAGTTGGAAACCACTGTGAGGCACACAATGACAACATTTGACTTCTACAACATCCAATCTTTGATATGATATCTGTTTCCAGATACAGTTCAAATTGCTGATCACATCTTATATAGCTTAAGTCCAGACTATCTGAAAGCCCGTATCTCCTCATATGAGCCTGCCATAGTATTACAATCTTTGAGGAAGGGCCCTCTGTCTGTCCCAACATCCTCCTAGACTTATCTGATGAGGACATGAGAGAAAGCCTTATTCTTTTTGTTTATGGAAATCCCTCCTGCAGGAAGTTTGGTGAGCCTTCTCTTTTTCAAGCAGAGGAAGACCTTCCTATTTAAACAGGCCTTCAGCCTCTGCATGGTTGGGATAAAAGGATGTGCTGTGTGTGTGTTGTTTATAATTTGTAGGAAGTGCTTTGTGTGTTTTTAATTAATTTATTGGATTATTTAACTGGATTATTTAACAATATTTAAATGCTTGTGTCTCATATTGTTTTAGCCATTTTGTTTTAACCTATATTGTAAGCTACTCTGAGTGCCATTTTGGGACAAAGTCAAGGGAAAAGTTAAGGAAATGAATACAATAGAGAGTGGTTTTTCATCTAAAGAGTCTTCCCCTGTTTATGCTACTACTCTTCTTAAGTGGTAATTTCTCTCCCTTGGAGCAGCCCACAAAGTGGTTGTTTTGATTTTGTAACCCATGGAATTGAATCAAAAGCAGTGTGTATCTGACACTACAAAATAAGGATGCACAAGTTGTAGTCCTCCAGAAGTTGTTTGATTTGACTTTTCATCAGCCCCAATCAGCATGGTCAATAGTCAAAGATAAATGGAGTTGGAGTCTTAACATTATTCAGAGAAGCCACAGATTCCCTACCCTTGTTAAAAAATGGGAACTACAACTACTCATGGGAAGAGGTATTTTGGACACTTTGAACTGATCTCAGGCATATCATATTATCATTCTCAGTTGCTCTAGTGTGTGTGGCTACATCAGGCATCAGTTATTGCCTGGTCTGGTGGTAGAACTGTTGTTCAAAGTAAAGCCCCATTATTGCTCATTCTGTGCTGGGATCAATGCTCTGAGACAGTGCAAGACATGTTGAATTTTAACTATGGGTAGCCCCATAATCTAGTGCTCTCCCAGCCTAGGAAATCATTAAGCTGGCTCCAGCAAGTTTGTGTCTCTTCCCTACAGGGTTGCTGTGTGGGTGCAGCTACAGTCACATGAAGGGCATTGTAAAATATAGTATATGAACAATGAAAAGTTAACAGGAAACATTAAACAACAATGAAACTTCCTTCCATTTCTCTTTTTGTTCTGTGAAGAACAATAAATGTAAGAAAGTGTTTTAACATCCAAGATAGTAATTTAAGGAAGCATTTTACTCCTGCAAAATTGCGTGCACCTATTAGTTACTCAGCTAGCCAACCAGATTTTCCAAGAACATGGCATGTTTTCGTTTGTTACTGCCACTCCTGCTGTTCCAGTACCCTGACCTTTGTACCTGAGGCCATTTCCACACTACACTGTTATAGTCCTATTATTCTACTTTCAACATCCTGTGGAATCCTGGGGTTTGCAGTTTAGGAAGGGGCATTTAGAATTCTCAGACAGAGAGCTGTTTGGCTTCAGAGCTCTTTGATCTCTTTTAGGGACAAAATGTATGCAATGTTTCTCAAGTGTTTTGCCCTTCAGGGCAATTTTCTGCATTTTATTTTCAGAATTAGCTGGGATGTGAGATCCAGATTACACTGGAGGTGGGAGGCTTTAGATTTTTACTTCCCACTCCAGTCCCAGTCTGGATGGAAGGGGTACATATATTCAGTGAAAATATCTCATTCATTCCAAAGGGAGATTTTGAACATGCATACCATAGACTTAGGGCCCCAAATCCAGTTTCTATGTGAATTTCAGGAGAGGATAAAGACCTAAAGCCTGCTTATCTCCCAATTCCAGGACACTTATCTAGATTGAGCTGTTAGCACTTAGTATTTGGGGGGGGGGTCAGGAGTACAGTTAAAGGCAAATCATCATTAATATCATTCTTTGTCTGACCATTAGTGATATCTTAATGGTCATTTGGGCAGAGGCCAAAGTATATGATATTGACACTGGGCATGCATGAATATTAATATCTGCTGCAATATCAATGCCATTTCACATATTTCACAGCAACCAGCTACTGGATGGAATTGGAAAGATATTTCACGGTAATAGTATGCACTCAGTGGACTCAAACCCCATCTGTATCCTTTTTGGCCATTATTTGCTCAGGCAGTACCTATAGCAAACATTGCAGTTTTAAATGGTGACTGGTGTGTTTTTGCTTGAAACACAATATAAACAACTGTTAGTGCAGCTGCCTTGGGGAATTGTGTCTCACTAGCTGTCATGGTAGACATATCCCACAGCTCCTATAGTAAAGTCCAGCGTTTCTACAGCATTGGGAGCTGCTTGCTATATTCAGGGCTCTATGGAGCACGTTTCCATGGAAACAGGCAGACATTATGTGGTTGTTGACAGCCTGGGATAGTTTTATTCTGAAATGCTTGGAAACAGAACAGGTGGACCCTACCCAGGTAGCAAATACCATGGAAAATGGAGAACAATTAAATAATGAGGCAAGCATTTATGGGGAAGCATTGTTACAGGGTGGGCCAGGGACTATAGCTACATCATGGATGTGAATTGTAGATTCAGCTTCCCCATTATCACCCACAAGGGGAGCTGAAGCCTCCTGTTGGGTAGCAACTTTGCCTCCTCTGCTTCCTAGTGGTTCCATAATTAGAACCATTTCCTTTGCTTGTGTTACTATGACTACTACTATTGTGACTACTGCCACTACTACAGTTTAGTATTTGTCTTTTAACATTTGCAGTTTGCTGCTTTCTCAGACAGGATTCCATGGTGAATGGTCCTGCGTCCTGATCTAAAGCACCCCTTTGCTATACTTCTCTTCTGGCATGTGGTATGGTACCATATCAAAGAAAGACAAGATGAGGGCTGATGGAAAGTATCTCCAGAGCAAGGAAGCGATTTATTTATTTAGTAAAATATTTGTCTCATTCCATATCTCAGGAAGATCTCAGGATAGCATATAGATAAGGTTAAAACAATTTAAAGTGGTTAAATAACTTAAATAGACCAAAAACCTATTAAACAAGCTGACAAATTAAAACAGGCCAAGGTGGTCTGAAGAACTTAAGACCTTGTGCATAAATACTTTGGAATTAATCTGGTAGGCTTTAATGAATAGTCATGTTTTTATGTGGCATTTATATAAAGCCAGTGTTGGCACTAGGAAAGCTGGGAAGACATTCCACTATTGTGTAGTCCAAGATAGCCATATTTGCACAACACTCCTGCCAAGATGTGCATGCGTATACTCTAAAAGAGAACTACTTTGTTTGTCTGGCCAAGGACACAGAAGGGATGGAAAGTCTCTCCAGTCCAGTCTTGTAGCCAGCACCCATCTCTGAAGGAATATGTTCCATTAATGTTCCATTAATATAAGCTGAGTCAAAATTACTGATTAAACTATTGATAGACTGTCCCCTAGAAGAAGTTCTGTCTCCCACACCATGTGGCCCTGCAGTTTGGAAACAATACAATATAGACAGGAAATGTGAATGATACAAAATGCCACTTTTAGGACAAGGGTGATCAGCTTAATGCTTTTGTGATATCTTTTTTTAGTGACTGCTTGTCTGAGATATTACCAGCTTTTGCAGGCAGACCCCCTTCTTTTCTCAGTGTTTATTAGGGACAGAGAAAACTGTGAATTTTATTTTCTCCTGCAATTTTTTTAGAAAAAAAAATCCATCACAAATATGAATACTTTTATTTTCTAAAGTTTTCTAAATTCTTCAGAAATGAACTAAAACAAAATTCTCCAAAATCTGTATTGGTCAAGTTCAACAGCTACTGCTATTCTTAGCACGGAGAAGACCATGTTGTATCTTTCTGCTACATCTGGATGTTAAAAGAGAGAGAGAGAGAGAATGAGATGGCAAACTTAATTCAGTACTGACATTTTCTCAGCCATTAAGCAGTCTTTCTTTGTATAGATGAAAATGTTTGTCTAGAGAGATAGGCCAGCATCCTGTTAGTGATATGCATGTGCTAAGTGTGACTTTCATAACATGTATGTCCCTTTTTGGGCAGGCCCATGGGGTTAATCTCTTGCTTTTGTACTCCATCCTCAACCTCCCCTCCTCACTTAGCAACTGTCAAGCCTTGGGAAGGGATGTTGCTGCCACTTCTTCTCACCAACAGCAAGCAGGGAGGAAGTTCAGATCATGACGATGCAGCTGTTCTAGTCTCTCAAGGGAATGAAAACTAGAATGTACTTCATCCATGAGCATACTCTTGTTTTCCCACCACTACCTGGGGCTGAGCCCATCTGCTATGGTATGGTCTGAATTGCCTTCTCCTCCCCCTCTTCCCTCCAGTATACAGCAGTAGCCTCTGCTGGGGTTTGATAGCTGCTCAGAGATGAGGAAGGATATGGAAAAGCACAGGAAGAGCTATGTTCCAATGTAAGATCTCAGCCATCATCATGGACTCTCAATAAGGGTTAGTGGCACATTTCATGGTAAGAAACCTGGGTGTTCCTTAGACTGTAGGGAGAAAAACTTAGTCTTGAGTTTCAGCTGTCCTTACTGTTCTCATTCTAGACATCATAGAAGGAAAAAGTGCCCAAAGGCCTGATGATACTTATTGTGCAGATTATTCCAAAGCTGTTCTGGACATAAGGGAAGTGGGAGTGAAAGGCTAAAAAAACAACAACCCACACTTCTGTTTTCCCAGCATCATAATTTGACATATTTGCCCACAGCATTCATATGGCTGTAATCATTGCAAACCAGCCTTGCAACACTATTATCTACCTGTGATAGAGATCTGACAAACAGCAGAGCCCACTCCCCCGAATGACAAACTCAGTGACTGATCCCACTCTGAAGAAGATTAAAAAATATCCGTGGTTGCTCATTCAGCTCAGCTCCAGTTAAACCAATTTAAGCTCCACAACACAAGAATTACTTAAAAAAAAAAAGAGGGTAGAAAAAAGAACCATGCCTGTCAATGTTTCATTACATTACTGCTCAGCTTTCACCTTGTGAAAAAAAGGAGACTTTAAAATTAAACTGTGTTAAAGAGTAAACCAGACACAGAAAGGGAGAATTAAAAGACAACTCCTGTAATACAGTCTGCCAGCTCCACCCTCCTTAAGTCTGAGAACCCTGCATAAGCATTCAAAGGAACTCCTGTACCACACTCCATTGTGTTATTTACTATCTACTATGAAATCTGTAGCGCCACTGAAGAAAGTATTTTCACCTCTCCCCACATCTGTTGGCTACGGATAAGTACATTCTTATAACAACATGCATGTTTTTATGTTTTCATGCAAGAGAAACAAATAAGGGCATTTCCATTTTTCTCTTTCTGTTTGGCCCCTGTCCTTCCTCATTCATCACTTTTTGAAGGCAGCCCTAATATGAACTGCCAGTATTCAGTGTCCCAAAGCAGTTTATTTGGGAGTAATTGCAATGCCAGCCAGAAGCACCTAACTAGTATATGATACAAATGTTTGCCTCACGGAGCATTACCGTAAATCTGTATCTTACAGCTTGCTATTAAAACATTTTATTTACCCCTGATGGAATTGCCCATTTTGATTCAACAGGCAGAAAAATAAACAAGGAACAGAAGGTAATTTTACTGTTAATTAAAAATATAGAACAGTCTTACTGAGGTCACAACAAAAGGTGTGCCTAACCCAGCATCTTGTATGCTAGACATGTTTATAGGAGATGCTGCAGTAAAAGTCTGAAAGCCACCAAGGGTGTACACATGGAATTCACTCCCACATAATTCTAGAAGAAACCCTCTAAGCAGTGCTCTCTATAGGAGTCCTCCACCACCTAAATCAAAACCAAAAACAATATGCTTCTTAAATTCCCACAGCTTTCAGAAACAGCTTTGGGATCTGGAGAAAGCATACTTTGAAGGGAAAACCAAGTAAAAAACATGGAATTGTTCATTTAAGGCAGATCTCACAGGAGATCTCTGCTGAAAAGGGGTCTTCGAGGATAATTCTAGTAAGCATGCTGATAGATGCTGCTTACATATCTATTCGGATTGCATCTGAAATACTCAACCTCCCAAGGAATTTCTGAAGTATTTTCTGCTATAAGTAGACAAATCAGTCTATTTCCTGTCCGAATGGGTTTTGCATGCATATAGTCAAAAGTCCTTCTGTTCAAATTCTACATTAACCTGCAAATGTTCCTTCTTAAAATACACACACACACGCACACACTTTTGACTCAGACAACATGGACCCAAGGTTTATTGAGTTTTATATGTCGCTAGTGTATATACCCAGTGTTGCCCAGGATTTTATTTTCTCATAGGTAATACTTGTCAGAAATATCTTAGATATTACCTTACCTTACCTTACCTTACCTTACCTTACCTTACCTTAGGAATTAGATGCAGTTGAAATAAATACAGATTTGAGATCTTGTGTCTCTAATTCCCCAAACTGTCTTGTCCAATACCTGTAACTTTTCCCCACATTCCCAAGCCAATCTGTATTCAGAGTTGTTAACATAGAGAGGTTCAGTGTCTGAGGGAATACATGGCCCTCCTCCTTTCTGCTACGCCTCATCTCCATAGCAACTGGACAGGCCCAAGAGCTTGCTGGCTGAGAGTTCTAAAGGCCCTTCCCTAAACTACAAACCCCAGGATTCCATAGAATCTTCTCAGGCAGCCAATCATATGAGATCTTTGCCTGCCTGACACAGACAAACAAACAAACCTTGACTTTTCTATATGACATAAAGAGAACTTTGAATCATGCCTGGAAACAGAACAGTAGCCAGAGGAGCTGTTTCAGCAATAGAGTTTTATGTTCTTTGTAAATAGTCACTAATAGGGATGGAATGGATATTTGAAAACATTTGAAAAATAGCCAATTGAACATATTTCTCAAGTCTTGGGACTGACAAGAATCTTTGTGCTCCAGGATTTGTTCAGCACAAAATTTGCATATAGTCTTTTTGCACAGGAAACAGCATTTTTTAAAGCAAACAATATTTATGTGCAAAAATATTGTTTTCTATTTTCTGCTCAAAAACTACTCTTTTCTATGCAAAAATACCACATGAATATTTTGTATAGACTAAGTCTTGTTTTCAAATAGCCTTTGAAAACCAGAGCTTTTGAAAACTTTCTTGAGTGAGAAGAAAATCACTAAAATCACTCCTTGCTTCACTCAAGAATGAAATTCTCCAAAAAAAAAAAAAAAAAAAAAAATTACATCCCTAGTTAGCAACCAGTCAATAGTCTGGCTCAGCTCTTGGGACCAGATGAAGTTTTTGAACACTCTTCAAAGGAAACCTCATAGACAGTGTGCCACAGTAATCCAAAATACAGGTGACTAATGCATGTGTCACAGTGGTCAGTCCCTAGGAATGGACACTCCAATCTTACTCCAGTCATCACATCTTCTCATCTGATGTCTGCCAGTTCCCTGAAAAAATTAGGTGGCTGGTTTGGTACTATGAGGGTAAGCTCAGAAGCATATCTATTATCCTAAGCATTTCCTATTTTCAGAGGTCAATCAGGGCTTCAGCAGAATCACTTGTGGCTATATGAAAATCCTCAGGAGCTATCAGGAGGTCATCTGAATGTCTCATCCTTCTAAGGCTGACCATTTAATCAGTCTTCCACCCCTGCAGGTCTGAGTCCCAGCAAATCCAAAGCCACCAGGTAGTAATCTGACCATGACAACAGAAATATAGACACTTCCTCCCATGTCAACATCCTGCCACCCGTAATGAGAAATGCAATCTAGAATATGACCAATAGCATGAATAGCACCAGAAACCACTTGATACAGACTCATGATTGTCATGAAGTGGACATGAAGACCTGAAGTGGACATGAAGACACTCCCAATAAGGCAATCACAGCACAGATGTGAAACAATTTAAGCGGCCTCCAACCCTAATCTCAAGAACATATTAGCTCAGAAAGGGAGACTGTTAAGAGGCAGTATAGGCGGTACACATGCAGCATCTGTAATCTGTCCCTGCCTCCACTTCTGATACAAACATTCAAACCCTGCAGACTGGTCATGGGATGAAATCCTGATAGACCACTGTTACTCTGTTTTTCCAGCCCCAGGTCTCACCTGCTGCTGTAGAAAGAACTTCAGTGGGCAAAGCTGCAAGAGATTAATGCCTCCGGCCTCATCCAAACATGTCTCTGTGATACATGTCATGTTAGCATTTCCATCTGGGATCAAGCCTGGAATGGGAGTTGTTTTAACATTTGCTGACCTGGCATTCATGTGGTCATTAAAAAAAAAATACACATGTTTCAATTATATGCACGAAAATGAGCACAACAGGAAAATATGCACAGAAATACAGAAGGTAAGGGGACTTGTAGAAGTGGAGACTTCACAATCTGATGCACACTTGCATTGGAAATATAAGAATCTTGACAGGTTTGCATGTAGTTCATTTGAATGTTCCTGTTCCAGTAAGTCCAATTCTATCTCCTTTAGTTCTCCCATGCAGAAGATACCTTGTTCTTTCCTTCACAAACAAATAATCAGATATGAAGACTAGATTCAAGAAGGATATCGACAAGCTGGAACATGTCCAGAGGAGGGCGACCAAAAGGGTGAAGGGTCTGGAAGCCATGCCCTATGAAGAATGGCTTAGGGAGCTGGGTATATTTAGTTTTCAGAAGAGAAGGTTAAGAGGGGACATGATAGCCATGTTTAAATATTTGAAGAGATGTCAGTTAAGGAGGGAATGGGCTTGTTATCTGCTGCTCCAGAGACTAGGATAAGGAGCAATGGAGATTCCACTTGAACCTCAGGAAGAACTTCCTGACGGTCAGAGCTGCCTTGGAGTGTGGTAGAATCTCCTTCTTTGGAGGTTTTTAAGGAGAGGCTGGATGGCCATCTGTTGGGAATGCTCTGATGGGTGTTGCTGCATAGCAGGGGGTTGGACTCAATTGCCCCTGGGATCTCTTCCAACTCTATGATTCTGGGATTCTATGATTCTAACGCTGAGTTCCTATAGATGCATCACTATGAACAATGTGAACAGAGAGGTCCAAAACAAGATATCCCTCTATCATGAGTCTGGCCAAAGATCTTGAGAAATATGAAGATTTCCTTTGAGTGTTAACATGGACTGATAGTCTCTAGTTTACAGATGCACAGATTCTTCAATTAGCATCACAAAATAGTCTCCATTTTCTATTACTGGGAACTCTACATGTGCAAGTTAAGGAAACTGTTTTCCATTCTCTGACAAGAAAAGGTCTACTGAACATTTCTTTTATGGCTTGTTTCTCTTCAATTGAAAATCAGCTACTGGGTGGTAGTAGAGAATGCTCATTACAAGAAAACATGCATTTGTGAGCACAACACAAAATATAGCTTGCTCACAGGAAATTACCCTGCTTGCAAGGGGATAAACCAGCACCCCACGGAATGATGGAGGAAAATAAAGATTGAGAACAGAAAGATTTTGAGCAAATCAGATCAGTACATCACTGGTAAAATAATTCCAACAAGCACTAGCAGCAGGCAGCCTGTTCCTCCATAATTGTTTCAGCAAAAAGCCAGAACAGCAGCACTGACTCCTTAAAACATCTATAAAAGGTTTTCAGATGCTTGATAATGAAATCTGTGTCCTGATGAACTCTTTTCTCTCTCTTGAACACTCAGAGTCCTAGCTTGCTATTGTCAGATTGGTTGTGAGAACAGCACAGGCAGGTCTCATAGTTCTAAAGAAGTAAAAATGAAAATGCAGCATTTTGTTTGTGGTGGAAAAGCTACTCAACATACTTAGTTATACAAATGGACATTGTTCATCTAGACATTTCTAGTGTAGCAGACCAGGAGCTTGGTCAGAATTAAGGCCAATCAACTTTATGAGGAACTCCTTAAAAGTTATGGTGGTCTAAGGCTCCAGATTCATGACTCGAGACTCAAGTATCCTGAGTATCCTGAAGGCACAAAAATGGTGTCCTATGCTTACAGTGTGCAAGTGTCTGTTGAGAGAGATTATCATAGAGACATCAGCTACAAATAAGTCAATCCCACCCAGGTTGTGCACAGGTAATCCAAGAAGTTTATAGAAGATGAAGTGAGGCATGGGCAAGATCTCAGCCAGTTCAGAAGTGATTACACAAAGCCAATAATACAGATAACCAAAGCCAAAAAGTGTAAGGCGTGGATTTGTTGAATTTAACCAATCTAAAGGTCAAGAATCCAAAGAAGCACACAAGCACTGAGAACACTTCCAATCAAGGAGATTAAATGGCTGTAACCAGTGAGAACTTCCAGCAGTTGAGAGATTTATAGGTGGGTACCTCTGGATACCGGATGCTTAATTACTCAACATTTCCTATTTAACAGACATTGACTCCTGGGAAGCTGTTCCTTCTCTCTTCACTGGACATAGAATTGTAGAGCTGGAAGAGACCACAATGGCCATTGACTCCAACCCCTGCCATGCAGGAACACATACTCAAAGCACCTCCAGCAAATAACTATCCAGCCTCTGTTTAATAACCTACAAAGAAGGTGACTCCACCACAGTCCAAGGCAGCATATTCCATTGTTGAATAGCTCTTCCCATCAGGAAGTTCTTCCTGATGTTTAAGTGAAATCTCCTTCCCTGTAGTTTCAATCCATTGCTCCATGTCCTAGTCTCAGGAGCAGCAGAAAACAAGCTTGCTCCATCTTTAACATGACATCCCTTCAAATATTTAAACATGGTTATCATGTCACCTCATAACCTTCTTTTCATCAGGCTAAGCATATTTAGCTCCCTAAGCCGCTTCTCATAGGGCATGGTTTCTAGACCCTCCACCATTTTGATCACCTTCCTCTGGACAGAGTCCAGCTTGTCAATATCCTTCCTGAATTGTGGTTCTCAGAACTCAAGACAGTATTCCAGGTGAGGTCTAATCAAAACAGAACATAGTGGTATTATTAATTCCCTTGATCTCAACACTATGCTTTTATAGATGCAGTCTAGATTTGCATTGGCTATTTTAGCTGCCGGATCACTGTTGACTCATGTTCAGTTTGTGGTCCACTAAGTCTCCTAGATCCCTTTCACATTTACTGTTTTCAGCCAGGTGTCACCCATCCTACATCTATGCATTTCATTCATTCTTCCTAAGTATAATGCCCTACATTTCTCCCTGTTAAAATTCAAAATCACTAAGTGGGGGTGGTCCTTCAGTGTCTACCAAGGCCTGCTGAGAAGAGAGCCCCTCAGCAGCTTCAGCAACCAGTTTTTCAGATAACGAGGGGAACCATCATCTGGAGACAGAAGCACAGCATATCCCAATTCCTCTGCACCTGATTCCTCAGATTCCAGAGGATAAGTTATGACAAACAGTTTCATGCATCACAGGTGGCCCACAGGTTTCACCCACTCCTGGCCTAGACAATATAGCAATCTGCAATAAACACATTCTAGAATTCATTCTACTGAAAGGATGTACGAAAATAAAAAGATGAAAAAAGTCTTCTGAGGAGGATGATAATATGCATATCCATATGAGAGGACTGCAGTCACATCACTCAATCAAATCTTTATTTTAGTCTTTGACCAGCAGCATAGAAAAGAATAAAAATTAAATAAAAGTAGAAACATAAAAACAGCACAGATTACTCTTCCAAATGAGAGAGGGTGACTACAATCACATTATATTGCAATGTGATACAAAAGAGAACTTAACAGTGCTGGGATCCAAGTTTTTGGCAGGTTGATTTAGAATTCTTAAGATTCTTCCTTTTGAAGATCCCAGTGGAACAGTGTTGTAGTGGGAATGAACCATAGCCCAAATGTGTTCATGTGTTGCAAACGACAGTCCCTAGATTCAATTCCTGGCACTTCAAATGGTCAGGTGTCGGGAAAGATTTCTCCCAAAGATCTTGGGCAGCCACTACCAGTGGATAATGTTGGGCTCTATCATGGTTGACCGATGTGAGGCCCTGGAAGTGCATGTGGCTCCCAAAACTGTCTCTGCAGCTCTTGAACCCTGTAAACTCCTCAAATATCCTATTTTCTGACCCCCAAAAGAGATGCAATTCCTCTTCTGGAAGACTCCAGGGGTGCTCATTCACCATTTGAATAGAATGCAGCCCCCCACCCCCTGCTGTTCAACCTTCCTTTAAAAATCAAAAGCAGAAATACACTTCCAGTCATTAACATTTTAAGCGGACACTCTATTTTTTGTATCTGTGGCACTACATGTAGTCTCTTGGGCAATGGCAATTTCTTGGGAAAATGGCTTCATCTTGGGCTGGGTGGACAAAAATGTGCCCATCCCTGGAATAGATAGACAAGCAGTGCTGATTTCTAAAAGTCAGCTTCCTTTGATCTTAGGTTTGGAGTTCAGTGATTGGAAGTTTTACTTTCTTTTCAATGGCACATTTCTGAATCCCTCAGCCAGCCTGACCATTGGCCGCACTGGCTGGAGGATTGTGAAAACTATAAACCAAAATCTAACTTTTCCAACTTCTGCTGTGTTATCACTTATCATTCATTATCAAAGGCATAGTCATAATGGCTATTGTTAAATATTCAAAGGTGTCCTGGGAGATGTTTTTTTTCAACAAAAGTCTAATGCTGTTTCAGCTGTTCTCACCCCATGTATTGTGATATCCTACTTTATATAGCCATGCACATTGTACAACATTGGTGTAGCATCTTCATTGTTGTGTGCCTTCAAATCATTTCTGACTTATAGCATCCTGAATGTGGACCTATCATGGGGTTTGATGGAAAGAGTTGTTTTTGCCTTCCTTTGGATGAGAGAGTATGACTTGTCCAAAGTCACCCAGTGGGTTTCTATGGCTGAGTGGGGATTCAAACCCTGCTGTCCAAACTCATAGTCCAAACACTTAAACCACTATACCACACTAGGCTAGAAACAGTTTAGCAGGTCACTAATTTAATTTGCAGGTCACTAATTTACATATCTAAAATATATCCTTGTTCCTAATTAAAAGTGTATATTCACTTCAAGATTATCTGCAAACCTCACAGTCCAAGTGGGATTTAAATTCCTCAGGAACTTAAATTTTACTTCTCTTTATTAGCTTCTGTAAATTCAAAACAAAGCAGTATGTGCCAAAGGTGCTGGCGATATTTTATCACATATGACTAATAGCAGGAAAGGTCAGTACTAAACTGTTGACCCAGATCAAGCCTCTCTTGTAACTTTCTATCTCATTGAGTTCCCGTTTCTTTCAATACTCTGAAGATACACCTTTTCTCCTTTGTGCACAAGCTGTTAATTTCCCACCAAGTGTTATTATTTATGCTTAAATTCCATGAAACATTTTAGAGACCAGTTGACATGAAATATGTTCAGTATGAAAGATGAATTTAGTTGTATTACAGGGTCCATTACCTGAACTCCTCAGTACTTTTCATCAAAGGTACTTCCCGTTTCCTTAGATCACATTAATATTTTTACTGATTCTTTGAATTAGCTTTGTTATTTTTTTTAAAAAAAGCAATAAGTCTTGAATGTGTAGGCAAATGCAGACTTTTCCCATATATAGTTGGCAAATGCAGAATGACATTCTTGTGGGAGTCATTTCTGCTTGTGGGAATCATTTCTATTGTTGCACTTGCACCATATGGATTAGGATCTTGTAGGTGGAATACACAGCTGATGCAATGCATAGCACTGATGTGGGAAGGCAAACAAAATCTTATGGCTCTGAACTGCCTATTTCTTCAGTGCTTTACTTCCTCCATGCTTACTGAACCCACGGCTTTTTCCTCTTGACACCATCGGGAGTAAATGCAACAAAAGAAACAGATTCCCGTCAACAAGCACTAAAATGCCATTCTGCATTTACCAAATGTATATAGGAAAAATCTAACATGGTTGTGCCAATATACTTCAGCATCAAGATTCTGGCTTTGTTTTCTACTGCTGCCTATATAAGGAAGCTGGTGCTAGTAATAAGTAGCAGTGCCATTTTAAGTAAGGTGATAGGAATTGCGTCTTGACAGAGAGAGGTAGCATTGGAATGAGCACTAGCTATATGCCCAGGAGAGAGAGAGAGAGTGAGTTAGAGTTGAATCAGAGTAGGAGGAAGTGAAGTCAAACTGAGAATATCAGGCTATAGACAAGGAAGAGACAGACTATGCAAGACAAAGGAGGAACATTTCAGGTGTGTTCCTGTCTGTCTGTCTCTACCACTTGGAAATGAAAATCTTCTCTCATTTTCTTTTTGAAGGAAGCAATGAGTAATTTTAGCACTTTTTTTCTTGCTGCAAGAAAGACTGAAAACCACACCATTTTCAAAACTTGTTCAGAAACTGGGGACTTATTTTGTGCAAAATCTGCACATAGTTGTTTTGCATTGTAATCAACATTTTCTATGCAGGAAGTTTGGCACTGAACTCTTAAGGCCTGGGAAGCTGCTAGCCTGGCAATGCTACTTCTACTGTTGGCCCGTATAAGCACATAATCCTTAGTGCTGGCAAGACTGGACTCAGTTCCCAACATCTGCAAGAACAGTTCAGCCCATGGCTCGGTTAGTTGCAACTTGAGTAAATTCATCCAATAAATTGTTGAACAGTGAGTTGATGTATAGGGAATTCCCATTGATTCAATGGATGTACTGTAGTCAGGAGTAACAATAGGATTTAGCCCCATATGTGTCATCTATATAATCTCTGATGTAATCCATGCAGCTGTTACATGGTACTTTCAGGGAGGATTGGCTGAGTATTTCAGCTGGGGAGAAATGTAGAACGGCCAGTTGATTTCCATTAGTTCTGATAGAGTGGGAAATTTGAGACTCTAAACAGCTTCCAATGAAATTTCAAGCAGCCCTCATCTTTAGGTGGCTCTCCAGATGCCCTTTCTTGTTCTCTGGACCACCTCTCTGGGAATTGCTTCTTCACTCTCTCTCCTCTTGTGTGTGGCTCCTCTACATTGCAAAGGAAAATCTGTAATTGTGTGTGTGTGTGTGTGTATCTTCTGGAATGTCTGCATGTGGTTTCTGGCATTATCATGAAATACGATTTAATCAGCTTCTGTAGATAATTGCTATGTAATTGTCTTTCATGCCTGATGGAATTCCAGAATGATGTAGTAGTATTTAACAATATTTGATCATTTATGACATTTTATATTTGAAGCTTCCCTGTCCCACACCACTACCATCATCATGAAAGTCCATGAAGCATTCAAAATAGTCCATAAAAGTCTGAACCATTCAAATTTCATGCCAAGGGGGTGAAATGATAAAAATATATGGAAGTAAAGAACATTCACAAGCTTCTCATTCTTGCTACATTCTGCCGGAAATCTAGGAGGGTGATAGCTAACCTTCTCTCCCAGTGGCAGAACTGCAGTCAGATGTTGTCCATGCTCTACCTGTCCTTCCCTGACCATTGAATAACCATGGGGGCATGTACCAGCACTGAGAAGTTATTCTGTGGGAAAGGGAAGGCATTATACAAGGAGGTACTGAATAATTTTCCCTACCAAAAAGTGCTGTACATGCTAGAGGAAGAGAAGCCCGCAGAACTATATTCATGGAGTGTTACATCCCACAAGCTTCATGTATGATCATGGCTTGGATGTCTTTGATGCATCTTACTCAAACTCCATCTAAACCACTTCATAAAAGACTCTAAGAACTAACATATTTATTACAACATATGCTTTGCAGCCTCCTGTCTTTAGCCAGGGCACGATTTATACATCTGATAAAATGAACTGTAGTCTATGAAAGTTTATGCCAAAATAAATATGTTAGTTATGGAATGTACGGCACAAGACTTTTGTTGGTTTTGCTACACCTGACTCAATTATTATTTCATGATTGTGTTATGTGCATATGTATACCTCCATATATAGTACCCTGAGTTCCCTCAAGATATAAATAGGTGAAATAAGTAACAATAAATTAAAGGGCAAAACATAGACATTTCAAATGCAAATTCATATTTTACATTCAGTAGGCTAAATTCTTAGGTTCAATTATAGTAAATTCAATGGAAACTTGTTAAGCCAATATGTATAATATCTCCATTAGTTCAATAGGTCAACTCTAATTGGGACTAACAGCTGGACTTAGATTAGTATTTCTACTGTGTATTTAGAAACAAATGAATTCTAAACATTTATTTCAGTTCTGATTATTCAAGGGGAAAATGTGTGAAAGTCTGCAAGACAAAACCAACTTAGTATTTTTTTAAAAAATACTTTACTAGTTTTATGAGGCAGGCTGATTAGTTTGTGGAAACAAGGTTCACAGTCACTTACGCACTACTGAAAGGGATAGCCCTCAGTCAAGACTGGGACTCACTGATATGAAACACATCAGTCTGAGGATCATTTTAGACACCACAGAATAAGTGAGTGCTGAATGTATACATTGACTAAGGTTCCACTGGCCCCAGCAAAAGCATACATGGATATGGAGATGCAGATGCACAGGTTCCTCCTTTAGATGTGGTAGCAGATGTAGAAAACATACAGATTTGATTCAGTTACTTGCATATCTGACCTTAACTGCTTCTGACAAAACAACCCTAAACTATTTGCCCTTCTTAGTATGTTCAGACAGCAGGGGGAAAAACCATCCTTTTTGTTCTGTTTTTTCACAGTCTGCAACAGAAGCAGAAAATGCAACTTTAAGCCAATCATTGAATGCAGTGTGAGAATCCCCCTAACAACATTTATTTAAAACTATATTTAGATGGACATTTTCACAATAGACCATTCTTTCCTCACATTTTCTGCCTATAAAAGAATGAAGATGACGTTTTATAGCAATTTCATTGGCAATAAAGCATTTTGTAATGCTTTAGGCTCTGTCCCTGATTCTTTTTCAGAACGAAGGACAGGGAGCTCCCCAAAACAGTAAAATTAGATGAAGCCAACAGACATTTCCTGAGACCAAAAGAAGTAATTTCAACTTAAATTGGTGGGAAAGCCATATAAACAGCTGTAACTCATATCTGCCCATTACTTTTTAGAATCTAAATAGAGGCAGAGCATAAGTGGTAATTGTGTTAGCTCTAGAGATAATGTAAGAAATGATGTCTTTTCAGCTGAATGTAATGAGGTTGCAATTCTACTGAGGTATTCAAGAGACACTGAGAGTGCTAAGCTACAGTCAGTGCATCTAAGAATTATGGACTTCATTTATGGGCATTTTGGGAGAAACTGGTGACATGCTTCTTGTTAATTTAACAGTATACTTTCTTCAGTTGCTTTTTGCTCTTTATGACCCCACTATGTCTATCCCACTTTCCTGTAACCACAGCTACACCATCATCCATAGCCCTACAATTCATACTGTTTTCTCCCTTCCCTGTCTGTAGGAAGAAACTACCAGTGATTTTAAGATCACAGAATGTTTCATAAACATGAGGCATGTACACTGGATATTGTATGAAATGAAACAAAATACTTTCTTCCTTGTGCATTCTTTATTCTTTATTTCATACTATTTAGGGAATGTCTTTTGAGATTTCTGTTAGACCAACCTTTTTACATTGTTCAAATGCAGCCTTCTTTCAGTAAGCATAGTCAACCAAACGATGTTGGAGACAGTTTAAATCATTCCTTCATCTCTATCCCTGCCCCCACCCCCTGACCGGAAGCTATAGCTCTGCAAAGTAGAGTAGTATCTTCTAACAATTCCACAAGAGCAGCTGAGAGTTCCTGGTATTTGGAAAAGTCATGCTATTAGAGTAATATAAAATAAATATTGTATTATGTATAGAGCAGACTTGGTCATTTGTGGTACATGAAGGTTGCTATTAGCCATAAGTGTGGAAGCTGTACAAAAGGCAAGTCTCATTCCGTTTACAAATTACTAACATAATTATATAGAGAGAGTTGAATGGTTAGAATGCATACTGGCTGGCATTCTGTTACCAACTTATGTGCATTTAAATGCAACTTACATGCATGTATGTCACTTTTTGGATGGTGAGAAGAGGGCTATTCACTTGTCCTTGTGCCCCAATCAAATGCCTCCTACTCTCTGGTAGCTGTGAAGACCTATGAGAGCCCTCTGGTGCTGTTGTTTACCAGTTGGAAAGGGAAGGAAGGGGAAGGCAGTTCAGAATATGAAGACCTAACTGCTGTGAGCTACCAGGTGAAGGAAAAAGCAGATATACTCTATTTCAGAGTCTACTGTCATCCTTCCTCCCTGAGTGATCAGGTATAAAGTGTGTTGTCCCCCACTTTCCCACCAGTACATGATAGCTGCAGGACCCCTCCTAGGACATGACAGCTGCTGGGTGGTGGTGTGACATGGAATTACATGTGCAGAGCTAGGTCCAGACGTAGGATTTTGGCTACTGTGTGCAGAATGAATCCATTTAGAAAGATAAAGTTCCAGGTGATGCGAAAGGCCCCTGCTGGATACCATGAATTGGATACAGTTCTAGTCATGCATATATCAAATCAAGGAGATGCAATTTTTTCACAATTAAATGAATCTTAGTCATGATTAATCATAGCTGATAACTGAGCCATGATTTTCAAAGAAACAGCTGTCTTGATTCCCTGTCATGATTGCTTGTAATCTATTGACTTTAATGGATATACTCTACATAATAGTACTTTATAGGTCCAACTTGTTAGAATGAATAACACTGTGGTAAATGGACAAACAATGCAACTTCATACATTACAAAGCAGTTAGTTTTGTGGATTTATTTCCCAGTCTTCAATGAAAGTTTAGTTATAAGAAATACTGGTTTGATGAGTCCATTCCTATCCTTAGTTCTAGAGTCTATTCACATGGACAAAATTTTGAAAATACATCAATAGAAATAACCACCATCAACCCTCTACTACTAGCAGAAATTATAACATATGTGATAGTTGATGGTCAAGTTGTCTCAACAAATATAGATACAATACTGATGGATGAATGTATAGAACTTTGGAAGAAGAGTCTGGCAATTTTCTGTCCGCTTCTAAAGGGGAATTCAATAGCAATAGTCTTGGTGTTGCTGGTCTTTATTTTTTTTTTCTTAGCCATGCCCATCAGAACTGGATTTTCTATATTTAAGTTAAAGAAGATTTAAAAAGAAGAACAAAAACAAAAAAGAACTCCCAATCCTTAATCCACATAAGCATTTCACATGACACACTGGGGAAAACTATCACCTATTGGTCAGGGCACTGTTTCCTTTAGGAAAGGAGTCTCCTTACTAATAGTTTTTACTTGTCCATTATTTGCAGGGTACGTGTAGAAAGAAAGACTTCGAAAGACTTCCCTTACTAAGAAACAAGTTAAAATGAAATGACATGGAGGAAAGATAAGGAAAAAGGAATCCTGTGAGGATTTTAGTACAATGTTCCACGGATCACAATCATATTTGTCAGATGTATTGACTGCAATCCATAAAATTTTGGTTAAACTAAATCTGTTAATCTCAAGAGTGTCAAAAGACTACTCTTTTTTTTCCTTCTCGAATCTCCCCCTTTTTTATATACTGAAACATGTTAACATAGCATGTCTCAATAGTAATGCCTCATCACGTTGAACAGCAGGTTTGTTTTAAAAAAATGTGTGTCTATCCAATAGTTTAATTAGACTTGGATGGGAAAGAAAAATGTGGGAATAGAGAAGGTTTGATAAAAGATTAGGATATCTTTCTTTGGATTTTTGACTTGAGGCATCAGGAGAACATCCAAAAGAAAATGTTGATTAGATGAAATAGGAGAAAAAGGAACTGGAGAAAAAGACCAGTGGCATAAAAGTGATTTTAGGAGACATCAACATAAAGGTGATGTGAAAAGCTATGAAGTCATTCTTTGAGGCTGTGTCATTAGAGAGCCAAAGGAATACCAAGAAGGAGCCAGAAAAGTCATGCCAAAAATATGGCAGGAGCAGTTAAAGAATTAGGAGGACAGCCAGGAGATGACAGTGTGTGACTGAAGGTGGGGGGATCCATGAGACCAGCAGGCAGAAATATCAAAGGTGACAAAAGTTTAGATGAAGAGTGTATGGTTTGCTATTTTGAAAATGACTTGTGAAGTTGGAGCTAAGAAAAATACAGAAAGCAAGGATATGTTTGAGTTAATGGTTCCTACATACTCAGTTTCTCAATGAAAAATGAAAATGTGAGATCTCCTCCAAAGTTGCACTGGTCCTTGAGAAGCATTTTTGTGATCACAGGAAGAATATGAATCACATTTATTAAAGGTAATGTGTAATGATCCCCTTAAGAAACTAAGAGGCAAAATGATTCCTTCCTGGCCCTACTCAATCAGTAAACATGTTTGTATGTGCATGCACACATGTTAAGTGTATGGGTTAGAACTGCACCTCCAGAGGCCTCTAGGAAAAGTGATTCACCATCAAATTGCTATCCTTCCTCACCACACTCTTTTTAAAGAGATCCCAAATGGCAGTTTAGAGAAACTGGAAGTCATCAGAATGTCACTGCCAGTTCAGCACCTTGATAGTCTGTGAGAGGCAGGAATAGGGGGGCATATAGTCCTTTGATGCTTTGTAATTGTCCACTCTTAATATAGGTATAGCTTATACTGAATGCTCTAGAACATTAGACCCAAATGAGAGAAAATGCTGCACTGGTTGAAAAAAGGAGGAAAAAAAATGTTGTTTTTTCTTCTTCAGGAGTCATCTCGACAATTTAGACTGAGAGTACAGTTGGCCTTTCACTTTCACAGGAATTAGGGGGGCACAGGATCACCACTAAAGTAGAAAAACCACATACTCTAACCCCTCCCCCCAAATGTACTTAATGCACACAAAAAAAGTAACTGTTCTGGCATGGGGGCTAGGCTTGGCTGTGCATGAGTTCCCTCACTTGCTCACTCATTCATATGGGTGGGAGGAAGGGGGATGGGATGAGATGGGATGGGGGGAAATGGGAGGAAGGAAAAAGGAACACCTATCTCATCCCCTTTACCGTTCTCACCTGCATGACTGAGTGAGCAAACATACAGGCCCTCCCTCTTCCCATCCCATCCCTTTCCCCTCCCCCCAATGCAAGTGAACAAGTGAGCCAATGCATGCATGCACCTTCCTCCCAATAATCCATGAACAATCAAATCTGCAAATGCTTAGCCCACAGATGTGGAGGGCTGATTGTATTTGTATGATAATGTTACTTAGTCCTCCCTATCTATTTTCTAATCCCAAGGCAGTTGTAGAAATCCTGTACAGGTATGCAGGTGTTTGGGAGTGAGTGAGGTTGATAAAGAAAAAGTTAACCTGGACGAGGCAGAAGTGTTCTGGGCTAGGAAACTTGCTGACTGGGAAAATGGTACATGGTTTGAACTCCCTTTTAAGAGGCAAGAATGTTGTTTATTAGTGCTCTTTTGACTCTGTACATTTAGTGGAAGTGTTGGTGTCAGGTCTGCTTTTGACTAGGGTTGTCATGTACAAGTTCCCAAATCCAGGCATCTATTTTGCATATTATGCAAATTATTCTTAGTATACAATTTTCCTTCTGATTTTGCAAATTAAGCACATTAATTGTTGTATTGCTTCTTTCACTGTGTTTCAGTCTTCATTCCATTTTTTATTATATTAAGCTTTCTGAGAGAATCAGAAAATAGGTATACCTCAGTTAATGAGGCAGATGTGTTCCTGGGCATTACTTTAACAGAAAATTTGGTATCAGAGGTAGAAATAACATGGAAAGAATAAGGATAGATTCCTGCACCAAAAAAGAAGAACAGTTCAACATGTTTCAGCAGGCTTTTTATCCAAAGCTAACATGATACACAGGTGAAATGAAACAATCAGGTCGGGTAAGCCTTGTATGAGGAAACAAAATCATGATGAACCTTCTAGGTATTGCCTCAAGTCATCTTCCAAAATTCATGCGGGGATATTTTTTTTTTCTTTTAACAGCCTCTGCCTTTCTTAAGATTTCCATTTTGGTGACCAAACTTCTAGATCTATGCTGTTTTTAACATGCTAGAGGCAGCTGGTGAGACAGGTTTATCCGTCTTTCACTTTGTTTTTTGTTTGCTGCACTTGCATGCTCAGTGAGAGATTCTGGAAGCAGCTGCTGTTTATGTTGCCTGTTGTAGGCAGGCACAGACAAATGCAGAATGATCAACTAGAGAAGAATCCTGTTCTTTCCCAGGTCAAGGTTTATTACATTTTTTACTGCAAACATACAATAGCAATGCCCACCAAGAATCTGCGTTTTTCTAGTGGCTTTTCTCCATCCTCCCAATTCCAGTGCGGATGAAAAATTTCCAGCTAGAGTCTAGACAGAGAAAAAAAATGGGCCAGGGGCATACAAATACTTTGTTAACAGAAACTTCTTTGTCAGAGGCTTTGTTAACTGAGGCATGTCTATAAAATAATGCTTAAAGTGCTAGAATTGGACAGGAAGAAACAAGCTGAAATGTCTGCCTGGTTACCATGTGAGCTTGGGCTTTAACTACCTTTCAGCAAACCTGCCTTATGAGGCAGTTATGCAGGTTAATACGGAAAGGACCACCATGTAAAATGTGTACTGCACATTCCTAGTGCAGTACAAATAAAAGAACAACAGCCATATTAATATTGTGTTATGCATCAGCACTTTGAGAAGTATTCCTATCAGATAACTTTTAACTTTCTTGCTATCAGTATTTGACTCCACACGAAAAGCTACAGATTCATGAAAATACCACAAGAAACTGCTGAAAGAACTGGTATCTCATTCACAGACCAAAGTGTAGAGAAAAATAAGGCTAAGCAGCAATAATTGAAGGAAAAAAAGCAGGGTTTGATTTCCTTCAGTGATGCAGGTTGAGTATTTTATTAGAACTGGAAAATAGTCCTATTTGATATTTTTACCTGTTTGAGATTGCATCACAATACACATGATAAACAGCCCATCTATGCTAGGATGTCTGTGATCCCCCCTAATTATTTTTTTGTTAATCCCAGTTAAAGGAATGATTTGAGTTAGTACTTTTTATATTTCCATTCTCCCTCACATCCCAAGCCTACCAACTGAGGCCATTTCCACACAGGGTTTTTAAAACGGTGCAGTCCATCCTCCAAGGAGGAGGTCTGCACCTGGGAGCGGACTGGGTTGGATCTACTTAACGTAGATCTACATCTCAGCCTGCTCCGGAATGACTCCAAGTGGTCATCCAGCGTGCTTTTGAAAGACCGCTTAAAACAGGTCTTTAAAAAGCACTGAGCACGCCACTGCGAGCCTGCTCCCTTATACAGATTTGCAGGCTTGCCCCAATGCGAGCCTGCGATCTGCCGACTGCGGGCTTTAGGCTGGCGAGCTTCAGCGGTTGGAGACCCTCGACCAGCTGGAAACCACCATTTGGGACACCGGAGCAGTGCGTATCGATGAGCACGCTCTGCTCCGGAGCAGCCTGGACCGGACCGGGGAGCCGAAAAGTCCAGTAAGTAGTGGCATGGGGCGATTCCCTTGCCCTGTGTGGAAATGGCCTAAGACAACAGTCCATTGCAACTGATATAGTAAGCTGTAGTCCCCACATTTTTGTGCCAAATAAAACTATTTAGTTTCTAAGGATACATACCCTTGGATAGGTGTAGTGGTTTGAGTGCTGGACTACAATCCTGGAGAACAGGGTTTAATTCCTGCTCAGCCATGGAAACCCACTGTGTGACCTTGGGTGCATCACACCCTTTCAGACCCAGAAAATCCCATGATTGCTTCATCCTAGGGTAGCCATAAGTTGGAAATGATTTGAAGGCACACTACAACCCAACAACTGTTGGACTGATAAAGGTAGATGCTAGAAACTGTTGATTTTGCTTGGAAAGACTAGCACAGCTATCCCTTGAAATCTTTGAAAAATATTCCTTTATATAAGAAAAAAAAATCAAAGCAAGTGCTAATATAATGTGTCAGATCTGTCGCCTCTTAACACTCCCTTGTACTTCTCCTTCTACATCCCCACCCTTACAGCCACTGTTTGTTTCCCTGATAGTTTACATTGCAGAAGTAAATATTATTCCTAATTACACAAAGATATACAAACCTCTTATGCACAGTTGATTAGTTGTAACACCCATTTAACTGAGAAGGATATATGTGTCAGTAAACAGTTCAAATGCCCATTCTATATTCATAAAACAAATATGGAATTAGTTTTTCAAAAAAAAACTTTATCTTTTCCTTCAGCTTTATCAAATTTCTTCAAAATCTGAGAATTCACACCAAGCATCTACCTTACTAAATTTCTATCTATTTTACATTTTTGCCTTTTCTCATTCATCAAAGTAATGGCATGAAGTGGCCACCTGAGAGAGCAGATCACTTAGATCAAAGAAATATACCTCTCCCCTACTACTGGAGGACCCTCTGCTGCTGCTGCTGCTTAGCCTCCATCACTGGGCTGCTAACTTGCCCCTCTCCCATTCTTCCCCCTTTCCTAGACTACTTCATGCCGCTGCCATGCACCCTTCTCTTCTTCTTGCTACATTTTCCATCTCTTTTCTCCTTCCCTTACCTCACGATGCCACACCTTCCTCCCTTGCATTTGCCTCACCTTATGTACTCTCTCTTGTTCCTTATATTCTGCCACTATACCTTTCACCCTCCCCTCTATCCTTTTTGCTCATTCTCTAACATCACTGTCCCTTTCTTCGTAATCCTTCCCTCCATCCCTCACCTTGCACTGTCATAATTCTTCCTTCCCTTACTCCTTTTATTCTGCAACTTGCATTACTCATTTGTCCTTCCTTCTTACTTCCTCCTTCACCTTACCTTATGCCTTCATAATGAATCCCTCCCTTGTTTCTTGCACTCTGTTGGTTGTACCACTCACTTTCCTTTCCTTTCCTTCCTACCTTTTCCTTCACCCTAGTTCATGCCCTCACAATGTGCCCCTCCTTTGTTTATTGCATTTTGCCAACTGCAGCACTCAGTCTCCTTTTTCTTGTTCTGGAAAAGGGTGGTGGTGGACTTGTTTCTTGCAGAACAACTTGAAAGAACATTACCCACACATTTTTCCCCATATCTCAGGTTCTGCAAAGAGTAGAGGCTTTTTTCCCCTAAAGAAAGTTTAGAATCTGGTCCAGATTATATTCCCAGAAGGCACCAGGTGTGATACCTAGAATCCAGGTAAAATTTGTCTAATCCAGGGGTATGGCAACCCCTCTTCTAACTAAAGAAGCCAGAAAGTGCATCAGTGACAAATTAAATAGTTGCCTAGTGCACTATACCTGGGATGGGTCTTAGAAATATCCCCAAAGTGTCA
The DNA here is from genome assembly GCA_948472985.1 of Iguana delicatissima. NCBI lineage: Eukaryota > Metazoa > Chordata > Lepidosauria > Squamata > Iguanidae > Iguana > Iguana delicatissima. The sequence continues at coordinate 89,978 of CAOKZL010003127.1, forward strand.
AATGGTACAGAATATGGCAGTGATAATGCTTATAGCAGCTAGGTGTCCTGAACAATATACATACTGCACCAGTTAAACTGGCTGTCTATTCAGATTTAAGACGCTAAAGCCCTAAATGGTTAGAGTCACTCTGAAAAGGTATTTTAACTCACATGTACCTTCTTGGACTCTAAGGTCACCATTAAAAGCCTTCTTCTTCAGTCTAAGGCCATTTCCGCACGCAGTGAGGGAATCACCCTGTGCCGGTACTTACCGAACTTCTTGGCTCCACGCTTGGGTCCAGTCTGGTCCGGAGCAGTGCATGGCTGCTGCTCCGTACTGCTCCGGGGACGAAAATGGAGGCTTCTGGTTGGTGGAGGCTCTCCACCAACCGCTGAATCTCGCCAGCCTAAAGCCCACCCCCAGCAGATCATAGGCTCGCACTGGTGTGAGCCTGCAAATCTGCACCGGAGCGTGGGCACGGAGCGGCACACCCCGTGCTTTTGAAAGACCTGTTTCAAGCGGTCTTTCAAAAGCAGGCTGGACGACCACTTCAGGTAGTTCCGAAGTGGGCTGAGGTGCGGAACTACACTAAGTAGGTCCAACCCAGTCCGCTCCCAGGTGCAGACGTCCTCCCTGGAGGACGCTCTGCACCGTTTCTTAAGCCAGTGCAGAAATGGCCTAAGACTGAAAACAATTAGGCTAATAAATTCCAGGAACTAAGCCTTCTCTGTGGTGACCTCTGATGTATGGAATACCTCCCTAGGAAGATGCATATAGCATTCTTTTTGCTGGCTTTGCTTCTGCTAGTGGAAGAGTCTGAAAACATTTTGTGGGTAGTTTTGTTGCTCTGGATTTTTTTAAAATAATCTTTTTTTCTACTGCTGTAAATATTATTTACAGTTTTGCTTTTCATTGTTTTAAGAAGTTGTAATCTGATTTTACTATTGTTTTATTGATTGGCTTGCACATTGCTTTGAGAAAATGGAGACCCTAAAATAATAAATTAAATAAGTGTATACATAGAAATACCATAGGGAGACATATCCAACTGAGCTGAAAGAATGGAAAGATGTAGCAAACTGCAAATGTTTCAGTTCCAGAACTGATTTTCCCAAATTCCTCAAATTAACCAGAATCTAAGATAAATTCTGGTAGAACAAGCCACTGGTACAATAAAGCTATTATGGAACAGGAGAAACCCACTCATTCCTCAAATAAATGGGCTTGTTCAAAAAATTAAAATTGAACATCTGTCTTAGGAAGTAGAATCTTAGCACTCTTCCATGTACAGTTGCACATTAAATGGAATAAGAATGTGTAGACATAAATATGCAGCAGTCATGAGTGCTGCTTAATTTGAAGCATGTGAGTGCTCTGTGTGCTGTAAATCTAGTATAGTCAGCCCTCCATACCAGTGGATTCTGTATCCATGGATTCAACTAACTACAGCTTGAAAATATTCAGGAAAAAAACAATTCCAAAAAGCAAACTTTGATTTTGCCATTTTATACAAGGGATGCCATTTTACTACACCACTGCACATAATGGCACTTGATCATTCACAAATTTTGGTAACAATGGGGGGTGTTGGCACCAAACCCTAGCAGATACTGAGAACCCACTGTATCCAGCAATTCTAAGAAAGTTCTGGATGGAAGTTCCCTGCTTATCACTACTTTTTGGAGTGATAATATTCATTCTGAACTGAGTCATCCTCATTAAAAGGGGTCGTGTTTTATCAACGTTCAGGAGAAATTAACATAATATAGCTACTGCTGTCCTGGGCTAGAACATACAGTCATTCCAGAAGTAACTAGATTATCACGTAGTTAATGGTTATCTCCAAACAGACTGTTGGAATAGGCTGATAGTGCTTTTAATTTGTTCTGCAAAGAGCTAATTAAGCCTATGAAAAGGACAAAAAATAATTCCTTCAATTAAAAAGATAAATGTGATGGAACTGGCATTTGGGCCATTCTGATCCAAGAATGATTTAAAAACCTGCTTTGTGTTGAATTTATAATACTGTACTGGGAGCACTGCCTGTTCATTTACATCTGACAGGAGCGAAGGATTCACTAAAATGTGACATTGCTGAGAGGCAATTCATATTCCTACCTTTTAAGACTTGTTTTGTTTTGTTTTGCTTTTTTTTCCCCCTTAGATCAGTGCATGCTAATTGTTTATGTGCTTTTTGTTACATGTGTGGCTTCTGCTACCCAAGAAGAATTGAAAGAAGTTTAGACAGTGGTGGGAGGAGTTGGAGCATCTATGAGTCTCTAGAGTTTGAGGAAGTATTTCTTCCATCATGCCCAACCACTGGCTAGGTTGGAAGGGGCTTACAGAAACAGGAGGCCACCAAATTTGAAGGCCCATAAGGTCCTATTATGTGAGGCTTGTATTATCCAATATGTATTAACACTCCATCTCCCTAGAACACCCTCAAGTTAGCCATGGATATGGGGAAGTTATGTACGAAAAATAGTACTATATATCTAATTCTTCTCTCTTTTTTAGCAGAACAATAAATTTGTGGAAACTGGGCCTCTTGCCCCACTGTCCACTACCCCAACATACCTAGATTTTTCATTTCTCTTCAGATAACAAAATATCATACATTTAGATGACGTTAACCTTCCAGGCAGAGCTGAAAGATTCCTTCTAATTGTATCCCAACTCTGAAACCTGCACAATAAAATTGACAGGAATAATATTCTGTGACAGTGGTATGGACTGACTAACCAAAGAGCTTCTGGAATTTTTCGTTGCATCGATCCATGTTTAAGAACCTGGCCTAGAAATTATTTAGGAATAAATTTAACTTAAGTTAAGATTGAAATGAAGATAGAGCACATAGGTGTTAGAGCAGAGCAGAACTCTTATGAGTTTATGGGGAACCCAAGCTAGCAAAGAAACTGACATCTCGTAAAACCCACACAGGAGAATTGAATTCAATACTTCCTTAATTGGCCTTGAATATCCTATGACATATACATTTCTATTCAGAATGAAACTCCTTCCAGAAATGAACAGTCAGTCACAATGCTAGCCACTGGTTGTTCTTGCATTATGTCCAGTGGTTAGTAAAGATTTTTTTTTTATTTGTTTGAATTCTATGAATCCTTTAGGTGGCTGGGGGTTTCTAGGGACTATGGTCCAAAAAGTAACTTTTCTCAGCTCATATGATATAATTGAAACATACACAAGATGTTGGCTCCAATCAGGTTTAGTATAACAAGCTATCTATGATTCCCAATGGAGCATAAGTGTTTCATATATATATTTTTAATGAATTGATTGTTTTCAATATGTATGCTTTTTTAAACTCATGTTGTGCTCTTTTAACTGATTACATATTTTAATTGTATGTTTCTATTTTGTTTTTTATCTGTATGTGTCTGCTTGTTGCCATATTTTAATCCATTGTTCCCTTCCATGATCCACAGGGAGAAGTGTTACTAGTATTAATAGTAGTAGTAGTAGTTCTGAAGGCATACCAAATATTGCTTTCAGTTTTTCATTTCACTTCTTTTTGATCTGTGGTTTATATAAATGCAAAGAGAGCATAAGGGTGGGGGACACACACCACAGGAGGCCAAGGGCTCTGAGATTGCTTTGTTGCAAAAGCAGGACTTACAGCTTCCAAGCAAAACCACCTGGTGAGTTTGCTGTGAAGTCTTGCCAGCAATTCCAGGGAGAAGATCAAACTTCTGTTCATTCTTTGACTTAATGAGTTTGGAGTGTTTGCATACGAGAGGGAAAACATACTATGGGAGGGGAGAAGAGAGAAGAAATTTAGATTGTGAAATCAGTGGGTGAATGGGTCCCTCTGCATGAATCGAGTGTTTTAAACCAAGGTGAGCATCTAGGAAGACATTTTTCAGGCCAAAGAAATGGAGAGGTGGGTATCCCAATTTTTTTCAGAATCATTGAGCCTCAAGGAGCACCCAATGATTATCTGTAAGCCCTGTTAACAGATACGTTAACAACTAATCTTAAGCAGGAAGCCTAAATTACTTCAGTTGTTGTACTATGATACTTTAGGTTATACTTACAATTTGAAAAAGAGAAAGTTGAGCCAATGTGGTTTATTGGATTTAGTGTTTGACTATGGCACTGGAAAACCAGGATTCAAATCCCCACTTGGCCATAGAAACCGGCTGGGTGAGCTTGAGCAAGTCATAGGCTCGCCTCACGCCTTTCCTCACGCAGTTATTAAGGTGGGCCAAGGTGTCTTGCCACGGAGGTCTTCTGCATGTTGGAGCGGACCAGGTTCGGTTTATTTACCTTCGTTCTGCATGTAATTCTGACTAAATGTGCCCCCATGTGGTGGTAAAGCACGCTATTTGAAAACCGGAAGAAATCAGTTTTCCAATTTTCCAGATCAATCCGATTCGTACTTTCACAATGGTGCAGACATGTACATTTGCACCAATGCGATTGGTGGTCAGGAGAGGGCTCATGGGAGGGGCCAAGGCGTAATATGGACTTTCGCACGTTCGCACATAGGCAATGACAAACTAAACCATGCAAAAAAAAGGGGGGGCCAATCACAGCCGACAGGGCAGGGTGAGCGGAGTAGCAGGAATAGCCACGATGGAGGCAGTGTGGATTCATGAACTCGCACTCAGAATGGAACATACGCAGTAGCTGTGCAGAAGGAAGTGAGGGAAAATCCACTTTGTTTCGAGCCCAGAAAATCTGGTAAGAAACTGCACGAACCAGTTCACCTGCTATACTCTCTCATTGTCAGAAGAAAGAAAGGGAAACTCCTCTTAGAATCTTAGAATTCTCAGCCAGAGAGCTCTTTGACCTCAATAAACTACAAACCCCAGAATTCCACAGCATGTTGAAAGTAGAATAATGGCACTATAACACTGTAGGGTGGAAAGCCCCTGAGTGTTTTTCTGTTGAAGTACAAGGACTAGTAATAAAAGGTAACCATTCAGGACTTGTGTACCATGCTGCATATAGGAAAAAGAAATTGGTGGAGATCAGATGACATTAGCTCTGTTGGAAAACACTTTAAATTTCATTGCAATGTATCAATCAATTAACAATTTCTTACATATCTACAGTGTGAATATACATGGTGTATTAGGAACAGATTTTGACCAGATTTATGCTTCTAAAGAAAGTGTGGTAACCTGTGACTGTTGCAGTAGTGGTTTGAGTGTTGGACTATAATTCTGAAAACCAGGGTTCAGTTCCCCACTTGGTCATAAAAACCCACGGAGTGACTTTGTATGTGTCACACATTCTCAGCCTCCAGAAAACCCCACAATAGGTTTGCCTTAGGGTCACTGTAATTCAGAAATAATGTGAAGGCACACAACAACAACAATAACAACAACATTTGTATATATTCAAACCTAGACCTTGAAAATTGCATTAAAGGAAGATTACTACTAGGAAGATAGTTATAACTCAATGGGAAAACACCAGAAATAGATTAGTGGTATTGCAGAAGTTATTCAAGATTTCTCCAGCTGAAAAATATTACCTTCTTTTCTACCAGTTCTGTTCATTCATATGCTGAAAAGTATACTTTAGGAGATTAGTTCTGTCTCATTATTTTAAATTTCTTTGTCATTGCTCATATTTAATCAGCAATCTTTAATTTACACTATTTTAGGAAGAAATACTGGTACTGTAGGTTTTTATTTTGGATATGGGAAAGTTAACTCTTTATTTTCTGTCTTTCCCAATTATGTCAATGCACTCTACTTTCAAGACATAAAGGAAATTACTTAGATAAAAGTTGATCAGAACTTTATTTATGATTTAGTTCTTTGCATATGTGTGTGTGTGTTTCCCTTTTAGAGTGTTTAAAAACATTACATTTTAGTCTGTCTTTTATGTGAAAAATGAAAAGAAAGAGTAAAGCCCTGATTTTTAAAAAAGTTTGATATTTTGAAGTGTTGAAAGGAAGTAATAATCTCCTCTAACACCAGAAGATAAACCTCTAGCTTTACTTTAAACAAAAAATCCATTGAACAATGCCCTGCAAAATACGAACAATGGCATAGCCAGGGTTTATGCTCAAGTACAGGATGCTAGCCTTAGTTACTCTCTGGGCAAAAATCTGAATATTAGAAGTTGTGGACCAGTAGTAAAATACATATTCTTCCCCCACTTCTTCTTATCATCTTTCCAGCAGCACTCAGAACAGAGTATGAGATATGACAGGAGCCAGCACTTGAACCATGTAATATTCTTCCCTCACCATTTAGTGAGCCATCCATTCTCAGGAAAATAGCTTTAAACGTTCTGTTTGACTTTGTAACTTTAAATGTGAAAACGCATGAGCATATTCCATTTAAAGCTCCATCTATAAGTTAATTTAGTTATACCTTCATTACTGAGGAAAGACAATAATTACAAGTAATTTGTAAGCAGTGAACTACTTCTTTGAGCCATACATTGCTTGACCAGGCAGTTGAGACTGAATATTCTTACAAAGTAAAAAGAAGCTTTCACATAAACTCTCTAGGCAGTCTTTTTCCTAAAATGGACTGCTAGTGCCACTATCTTCTTTCTGTGCAACAAATGCACTTATATCACAAAACAAGTGAATGGTTACAGTATCCTCTTAATGAGATGAAAAGTCTTTCTCTCACAGGATGCTGCCCAGTTGAGATTTCTAATTCATTTCCGTACAAAGGATTTGCAAAATCTTACCTAGTTTATATGGACATTTCCACCTTCTTAAAAAGCTTGTACTGAATAGAACTGAGGACCTTTCTCAGTGGCTTCTCCCAGACTTTGGAACCCCCTCCTTCAGGAGGCCAGGAGGGCCCCATCCTTGCTCTGCTTCCGTCAGTAACTCAAAATATTTTATGCCATTAGGTTTTTACAAGCTTACTAGTGTTGGGCTTTTAATGCTATGCAGTACTTCTTTTAATTGCCTTTTTTATATCTTACATTTATACTTTTATTAATATTTTTGCATAGCTTTTAATTTGTATTGTTTTAAATATATTTTGAGCCATTTTAAGTCGCATTATTGGGAGAAAGGAAGGATATAAATGACAAGAATAACAATAACAACAACAATAAAAATGATGCTAATGATGATGCTAATGATGCCATTCCTGCCACTCCCCTCACCCTGCCCTGTTGGCCGTTCATTGGATTTGCACCTGAAAATGTGGGATTGTAATTTTTGTAGGTGTAGAGCTTATTTAGGTTTACCTTGGTACAAATCTTGACAGTGAAAGAAATGGAAACCTGAATTAACTGCAAATTACTCCCAATTGAAAAGTTAGTCATTGCACTTCCATCTAATTTGACAAGTGATTGGAATATTCCCTATTCAAACCAAAAAAGGGCTATCAGCAATTAATAGGGCTGATAATCATTTCCTATTCAATTGCTGACCAGCTTACCTGTTCACAGCCTTCCTCATTATATGTTTAATTGTGAAAAGTTTTGCTATAGAAATCACGACCTTTTTCTCATATTTGTTGGGTCCATGACAAAATGTGTTGCTATATTTGGGACAATTTAGCTACAATTGTTCCCAAAAATTGAAATCACGGGTATTTGTTACAGCCCTAATTGTTGGACTGATGTGATTGCTTGGATGTACACCTATTTATCAGTTTCTGAACCATTTTCATATGATAATTTCAGATGCAATATCCATCTTGCAGTTCAGCTTTATAATAAGAAGGTCTACCTTTAAAAAACTTTGCTCCTTAGTGAAAAAATTGTAAAGTATGTTTGCTAAATGTCTCCAAAAACCTGTATGGGATTTGCATATGTGGTGTAACTATGAGGTTAAACAGCTAATTCTGCCCTGGCTCTCAACCCACCAGTCCCTACTTACCAGGAAGCAGCTGCTGCAGTTGATAGGGGTTTGTTCCCCTGTCACTCAGGAAGCACCTGACTGCTATTTCCACCCTCCACTCTCTGTGAACAATCTCCAGTGAGACAGGCAGAAGAAGGGCACCATCACAATTCCCTCTTGTGTCAGAGATTGCTTGCATAAGGGGGACATCATTCAGCTGCTTCTCAACTGACAGGGGAACATATCCCCATTAATCACAGCAGTTTATGCCTAGTAAGTAGAGACTAGGGAACTTTAATAGCTCGTAAGTGGCCCCTAAACTAGGAGCTACATAAAGTACATAGAGTACAACTCTAGGTTACCCATTTGTAACTGCTGTAGAGGATTTCCACTTAGGTTCCAATACAGTATACTGCAAAACCCCCAGAAGCGGGGAGGGCAGAAAGCTCTTTCCAAAACTGACCTGGCCAAGATGGAATCCCTCAAGAGGATTAACCAAAAGTGCTGCTATTTTAATCAAGGTTAATTGGTGAAGAAAGGGAAAGGTACAGTTTATTTTCTTGGGCTTAGTGGCTGACTGTACTGTTTCCTCTGCTGTTCTTTAGGGGTAGTGATTTACAATGGAAGGAAGAGGGCTTGAGCTGATCTAAGAGTTAGTAGCTTAAATCAGGGTTGAGGAAAGTGCAGCCACATCCGTCCCTCAATCCATTTAGGCATCCTAATTTCCTTTTGTGCATCCCCCATAAAATTATGATGGAATCTTAAGGAAACACAATCAATTTAAGAATAATGGACAACAGTATACTGAATGTTCACCTAAAAATATATTTAGAGTAGTTAAAAAACTTTGCTCCTTAGTGAAAAAATTGTAAAGTATATTTGCTAAATGGAAGGGTATAGTGGAAGGGTTGGTTTTTTTTTTAAGTCAACCTGGCTGCTATCTGTGTATGCCTACTTATAATCCTGATTTCCAGCTTTCACATTAAAAAAGAAGAAGAAGAGGAAGAAGCAGCAGCGGAGGAGGAGGAGGAGGAGGAGGAGGAGAAGAAGGAGAAGAAGAAAAGAAAAAGAAAAACACAGACATCTTGCAGAAGTGATCCCAGCCTATCTTGTATGCAACAAGGTGACATCAAGCACAGTATATAGCTGATCACATTTGTCTTCACACTACATCAGAGCGAGAGGAGGAAGCTTTGTCTTCATTACGAATAGACCTTCTTATGGACCATATAGCCAATCAGACAAAGCCATATTGATGCCACAAAGCAAAATCAAGGCAATGTTTCCTGTGTTCATTTCATAATGGTCAACTTTCTCAGTCTGTTTTGAAAGCCTTCTGAAAAATGACTAAAGAATGGGAGGGTGGCGGTTGTGGGAGAAGTGAAGAGTTTTATGAAAAATGCTCTGCTCTTTTGTCTCAGCATTAATAGGATATATAATGAGAAAACATAACTGCTTATTCACTGTAATACTATTGTAAGAATCACCCTGTGTCTTTGGGAGAAAATGGAATTACTAGTGAATAAAACAGCTGCAGAAAGGTTTAGAAAGACAATACATTATTAAAGTTACTGGGTCTAATGGGAGGGGAATAAATTTAGGCTTTATCTAGTTAAAGAAAAACATCCTGGAATCCTTTCTAATAACCACCAGAACTGCATGTAACTCCTCCTGGCAACCTTGTCCTTATGAATAAAAAAAAGCCCTCTATTTGAATGAGAATAAAGCACTATCTTATGTTCTCCAATTAAAGGCTGCAAGGGAGTGAGGGAACCAATTGATTCTTATACAAGTGCCTCTGAAAACACAGAATGGAAGTATGTGAAGCGTGTCCTTCATAGAACAACAGTTTTATTGTGCTGCTTCATTTAAACCACAAGGTCAGCTTTCAGGAAAAAAAGTGCTGAGGTGGGGGTCTCTGTGTGAACACCAAGCTCCTTCCTTATCTCTCTCAAAAAAAACTGTTAAAAGAAAAGAACAGAATATTAGAAAAGCTGTATACATTATATTTGCTACAGGCTTCTCACCAGAAATCTGACTTTAGACAGAGACTCGTCACTGCCATATTTTATAGGATTTGTTCTGTTGTGTGTGTGTGTGTGTGTGTGTGTGTGTGTGTATTTACCTTGTCTAAATGTATTTTTGTAGATAAGCTTCTTCACTCATTTGTTATTGCTGTCACATTTTTGGTTTTAAATTTCTTTATGATTGAGGACTTACATTTTTGTATATGGAGTTATATCCATGGGAAATAGAATAGAGGAGTTTTGCAAGGCTCTTATTCTGCAAAGGATTTCCATGATGTTAATCTACATGGGGGAGCCGGCAAAGTGACCAACGCGCATTGGGACCAATGCACAACAGAACCTGAGGCACATTGAGACACTGGCTAAGGAGTGCTGACATGCAACAGTAGAGCACATTGGGATACTCCATTACACATTTTCACAATTCACTAACAGGTTTCTTTAGTGCCTTTGCTGCATAGCTAAGTATGCCTAAAGTTATACAATGTAGATCATGACAGAGAATTCCAGCCTATGTTCTGTGTGTGTTTTCTTTCTTTGTATGTTTTACATTTTTTTTTAATGGCAGATCATCATGTTAGTCTGAAAAATTTATGTACAGGTCACTTTCTTTAGACTGTCACGCCCACCAGCAGCTATTGGGAAAACACATTGTAGGTCTGCTAGGGATGCAAAGAATATTTTTTAATTTTTTTCATCTTCAGTGTAAAAGGATATCTTGATTAGTTAAGATACCCTGGTCTTGTGTTATTAGCTCTTATTTAATCTCCCCTCCAATTTTTTAAAAAACAGACAAAGGCCATTTCTGCACCGGCTAATAAAAATGGTGCAGAGCGTCCTCCAGGGAGGACATCTGCACCTGGGAGCGGACTAGGTCGGACCTAATTAACATAGATCTGCACCTCAGCCCGCTCCAGAATGACCCCAAGTGGTCGTCAAGCGTGCTTTTGAAAGATCGCTTAAAGCAGGTCTTTCAAAAGCACAGAGCGTGCCATTCTGTGCCCGCTCTCCAGTGCAGATTTGCAGGCTCACACCAGTGCTAGCCTGCAATCTGCTGGAGGCGGGCTTTAGGCTGGTGAGTTTCAGCGGTTGGTGGAGAGCCTCAACCAACCGGAAGCCGCCATTTTTGTCCCTGGAGCAGTGCAGAGCAATGAGCACGCACTGCTCCAGAGCAGTGCGGACCGGACCAGGGAGCCAAGAAGTCCGGTAAGTGGTGGCATGGGGCTATTCCCTCGCCCCATGTGGAAATGGCCAAAGCAGCATACATGCATGGCATCTCTCTGAACATGCAAACATATTCTTTATCTGAAATTCTGGCATGTTCATAGTTGAATGAATTTGAAACCATTTGACTTTGCCCTTTATAGGAAAATATTGGAAGATATATATGCGTGTGTGTGTATCTATCTATCTGTCTATGTTCCAGCTTGCTAGTGGGTTTGTGTGAAATTGGCTCTATATTATGTTATATAGGCAATAGGATTTATTCTTCCAAGTGAAGTGAAGTGAGGTAACTTTCCTTTTGTTTAGGCACTTTTGTAATTTGCTAATTAGTGGCGCACAACTGCAGTTATCTCTTCACAAATGGACCATTAATGTTAGCCTTTATCTAAAAATCTGATGTGGATGGTACAATTACTCAAATTGTCAGAGCTGGATGGAGCAATCTCTGTAGTTGAATTGACTAGGGAATTTCCCACTACATAGAGAAGGCTATATTTTCTTTTGGTTTCAGAGTCAGGCTGCTTTACACCAGCTGAGCCTCTGGCCTGTGGACTACCTAATACAACTTTGTTTAGAAACTGTAGCTGTTAATAAATGTAAATTTAAACACATATCCCCATGTGATTCTGTTACAAGGGCAACTGTTGACTTCTAGAAGACAGAAAGACAGCACTGTTTCTAGTTTTGTTTTGCTTCGCTCACAGTTATTCACAGAACATTTGGTGTTTGAAATTCCAGCCTTGAAATCAGGAATGCATAGAAAAGCAATGACAGCTGGGTTGAAAGACTTGGGGGATATTTGTTTGAACATGCTTTTCAGTATAAATTTCCTTGTGGAGCTGACACTAACCTGTATATATTCAGGTTCACAGCATCTGGATAAGATAGAGCTGTTCATGCATGCTCTAAAGACATCCATGAAAAGGAAGGAAGGAGGCATTCTTGCACATGAGAATGAAAAATTCAAACTTGCCTCCCTGCAGGGTGAGATTATAAGTTTTCATCATTTTTCTTTTTTGTTTTCTTTCTTTCTTTTTTAGCATTTTAGGACTTCTTTATGAAAAAAATGTGGACAGTTTTTGTACAAAATATATACTTGTACAAAAAACGTTTTTGCAAAAATCCTAGTATGTTCCTTTTTTGCAGAAAAATAATCGCCTTGGCACACGTGCTCCACACACTTTCACACCACATTTTGAGGGATTTGTGCTGCTGACAAAACAAAAACAAAACACTGGTCTTTTTGTTCTTTTATTATTTCTAATTCATACCTATATCAGTGCAGAGATTAAAGAGTCTTGTGGTAACTGACAATTTTCTTTGGTGGGATGGCTTGACATATCAAGACATATCTTCTCATTCAGGATGAAAATATTTGCGAAGACGTTCATCTCTACTATTGGCCACATAGCAGGATAGATACAGCTAGGATGCAATTCTTGGGCTGTATCCCACAACTTCTGCCAGTACAATTAGGACTTTCTTCTCCTCCCCTCAACCCTCCATGGCATCAAAACCTTAATGAAGAGGGTTTCATAATTACTCAGCAGAGGGCTGGAAGAACTGCATCCAGGATTATCAAAGGAACCTTCAGGTGCAATCTCAGAGCCACTTACAACAATATTTGAGAATTCTTGAAGGATAGGAGAGTTCTCAGCAGACTGGAGGAGGGGAAATTCTGTCCTCATCTTCAAAACGGACAAAAAAGAAGACCAGAACAACTACCTACCAGTCAATTTGACTTCAATAATGGGAAAAGTCATTGAAAGATACTTAATCTGTGTACATTTAGGTTCTTATCACACTATGCTCCAATAGCATGTCATCCTGGTGGGATCTCAGCATTGCCAGTATGCGATTGGGACCTGAACATTCCCCACCACGCTTGGTTGGCAGCTGTGGATGTGTAGCATCAGTCATGCTGTTCTTCCTTCTGCAGTACAGAATCAATGGCGAGTCCCTTTCCCCACCTCTTCGCTGCTCCACAACCCATGATTGGTCAGTTCTTGTGTTGTACTGTGGAAGGAAGCACTATCAAGTGCGTTGGCCCTTACCATGTGCCCACAGTTGACAGGCTCTTGGTAGGAAGAGGGGCCATTACCAAATTTTTTCTGTTAATGAAAAAGATTGCATTTGTCACAGATAGGGAGGCAACAGGAGCAGGTAAGTGGCAATGTCGTATGATGGCATGCATCCTGGACTGAGGCAATGAGTTGCCTTACCAGGATAACAATGTTGTGCCGTAATGGTCTTAGAAAGAAATGCTGTTATTATTAAAAACCAGTGTGGTTTTCTCAAAAACAAGTCATGCCAAACTATTCTTATCTCCTGTTTGATAAAGTTACAAGTTTGATAGATCAGGGATATGCTGTGAATATAGTATACCTTGTTTTTATTAAGCCTTTTGGCAAGGTCCCCTGTGATATTCTTGCAGGTAAGCTGGTAAACTGTGAACTGGACAGTGTAAGTTATGGTGATCTGTAGTAGGTGGATAGATTAAACCCAGAGAATGCTCACGAATGGGTGCTCTTCATCCTGGAGAGAAGTGACTAGTGGGGGTATCAGGGTTCTTTCCTGAACCAGGTATTTGTTTAATATCATTATTAATGACTTGATAGATAAATGATGGAATAGAAAGCATACTAATCAAATTTGTAGATGAAACCATATTAGTGGATAGCTAATATTCCAGAAGACAGGAATAGAATTCTAAATGACCTTGACAGATAGGAGAATTGGGCCAGAACTGACAAAATGAATTTCACCAGGGATAAAGGTAAGGTACAACACTGAGGCAGGAAAAATGAAATGTATAAATATAGGTGAGTGACACTTGGTTTGAAAGCATTACGTTTGAAAAGCATCTAGGGGTCTTGGTAGACCACAAGCTAAACATGAGTCAACAGTGTGATACAGGAGCCAAAAAAAGCCAATTCAATTCTTAATTGTATGAGCAGGAGTATAGTGTTTGAGGGAAACAGAGCGTCACTTTATTCTACTTTGGTCAAACCTCACCTGGAACACTGTGTCCAGTTCTGAGCACCATAGTTCAAGACAGATATTGACAAGTTGAAACATGTCCAGAGAAAAGTGACTGGAATGATCTAAGGTCTAGAAACCAAGTCTTGGATATATTTAGCTTGGAAAAGAGAAAACTGAAAGGTGACATGATAGCTATATCTAAATATCTAAAGGGATTGTAGAAGCATAGAGTTGAAGGGGGCCATCAAATCCAACCCCCCTGCTCAATGCAGGAAGTCCAGTGGTAGCCATCCATCCTGTTTTTGGAGACATCCAAAACAAGAGACTCCACCATCTCTTTAAGTAAATGGTTCCATTATTAAATTCCTTCTAATGTTCACTAAAAATCTGTCCTCCTGTAACTTAAAACCATTAGACTTGGACCTACCTGCTGGTACAGCTGAGAACAAGAAGCAAAGAAGACTGGTAAACCCTATATAAGGCATATAAAGAAGAGACTTCTCTGTGACAGCCTTTTAGATATTTAAAGAGTGCAATCATATCACCCCTCAATCTTATTTTCACCAGGCTGAAAATGCCCAACTTCTTCAATCAAATTCTAACATGGTCAGAGCTCAACATGCTGTTGAGAACCAGTATGGTGTAGTGGTTTGATTGGTCTATATCCACTTGGCCACTGAAACTCAGTGGGTGCCCTTGGGCATATCACACACTCTCAGCCCCCAGAAAACCCTGTGATAAGTTCTCCTTTGCATTGCCATAAGTTGGAAATGATCTGAAGGTACACAACAACAACAACAGTAACAACAACAGCCACAACAACAGCCCATTTAGTATTTTTACTACAAAATATTTTATACTTTTAAAACAGTAAATAATCTGAAATGTACATATTGTAGAAGTCTGGAATGAACTGATCCAAATCTAACATCTCTCACTTTTAGTCTGACTCCGCATGTTTAATGTCTAACCTTTCTGATAGTGACTTGTTCTTTCAGTGAACAGTATCTGGATTTTATCAATAGATAACACAGGCATGTTAATGATGAAGTTGTAGCTCTCCTTTAATTTGTTAGTGAATCTTCTGGATGTTCTTCTGTGATGGATTTTGGAGTGACTTAGGGACACCTTTGAAGAGGATAAATAAGAACGTAATCGCTGCATGTTCACATGGAAGATTGACTCACTCAGGTCTCCCAACACAATGGACCTTCTCAACACCATAAATCTGTGGAGACAATTAAAGCAAAGCATTTCTTTTAAATTTTTGTGTCAGTGCAGCTAGCAATACAGGAAGCCCCTGCCTTTTGATATCCTATTATCTGATGACTTGCTCTTTTGACAATTCCAAATTAAGGACAAGTTCCATTAATTTGACAGGGGTCTGCTCTTTCATCAGTTCTTTTGCCTATGGAGGCTCTTGGGACTGTTCACATGCACATGCTGCTTGCAAAGTGAGCTGAGGAGAAAAAAGGCCACATGCCAGTTGAAAGATTTAGCAAGCAGCGCACACACAGTTGGTCCCAAGTGAGTCTTAGTAAGTTCTTCATGCTCCCTGCAGTACAGTA
Organism: Iguana delicatissima; assembly: GCA_948472985.1. Lineage (NCBI taxonomy): Eukaryota > Metazoa > Chordata > Lepidosauria > Squamata > Iguanidae > Iguana > Iguana delicatissima. Next base: position 105,553 of record CAOKZL010003127.1, read on the forward strand.
CATGGGTTCTGCTTTTCAGCCAATTCTACTATCTGACAGTGCCAACCTGGTAGGTAAGTGGGGGAATCTTGTATGAACATCTATTTGCAAAATACCATTAGTGTCTTGAGAGGCTACTTTTTGGATTATAACTCCCAGAATACCTCCGTCATCCACTAGGGATTCTACGACTTGAATCCTATTGTTATTGTAGTAAACCCATTGAATCAGTGACATTTATCTATGTGCTAGCCCTGTGTTACAGTGGAGAAAGGCATATACATATGCATAATGCCTGAGTGGAATGAATTCACAAAAAATATTCACTTCTGTTGAGCAGTAGAGGTGAACTTCTGTTAGCTCTATTTCTCTATAAGCTGTTCCTTCTCCCATACTTCCATTCTAACTCCACTGTCATGAATGTTATAGCCCTGTCCACCTGAAGGAGGGCCATATTTTGAAAAATTTGGATCACCAAAGCCTGTCACTAAAGTCACAGATGCTGAAGATAATAATTCTTTATTATTGCATTCTTGCAAATTAGGGTTTTTTTGTTCCTTAATTCAAGGTTAGCAAGTGCATTTTTCTTTGAAGCACTTATTTGTTATGCACAACACAGCCATGCCATGCAGCCACCTGCATTGTGTGTTGCCCATGTTAATGTATCCAAGTGATCCCAGCAAGGCTTGGAAATGCTCTGTACTAACTTGGAAGGGTCTTTTAAACCAACTATCTCAGTAGCAATTCTCATCCAGCTTTAACCCTCCTGTACACCATGCTAATTAAAGGCAGCAATCTAAGCAAATAGATTTTCATTCTCTGTAGTATCTACAGGCCTCCAGGAACCTCGATGCTACAAAAATATCCAGCCTGAATGCAGATTGATTTTTATTTCAGAGGCTTGTGGAGGAAAAATCTACTACAAGTGTTGTTGTTGCTGCTGCTGTTGTTAACTGTATTTATTTCCCGCCTTTTCCCCAAGATTGGAACTTGAGGTAGCTTGCAAATTAAAATGTTTACAATATAATCAGAAGTGTACAAAAATTCAACATTAAAATAGAATTAAACTATTAATGATATTAAAGTAATGTGAAAGATAAACTTAAAAAAGATTAAAAAAACTGTTAGAACAAGTAACATAAGGGGATAGCAGTTTTGTTTTGCTCTTGTTCTTTTCTTGTTCATATTTGAATGAAGAGGTTTCTTACTATCTGCCCAATCTTCTGAATGGCTGTGGAGCATATGTTCAGGCCAGAAGACTACCTACTTTTTTAGGTAAGAGGGAGAAATCTTCACCACTTAATTATTAGCTGGTCTCTCCCATGCTCACCACCCTCGGTCTACCTTCAGATACAAAGGAGAATATGGAAAAGAAGTTTCAGGTCAGCAAACATCGCTTTATCAGATGTCTCAGATTCCAAAGACTCGCTTTGGTAGTAGCCCCTATCACTATTATACTGTAGGAACCAATGAGCTAAATCCTCTTATTAGTCCTGACTGGGGCCAGACCCATTGAATCAATGAAGTTTACCTATGCGTTGACTCACCATGCCACAACTTAATCAGTATATCAGCTCTGCTTGCAACTAACCAATAGGATTATAGCCAACATTAGCAGATTCATAGAACAGTCCTTTATGGACAAAGACACCTCTTGAAAGAAATGTGACCAACAGAAAGATAACTCTGCTGCAGAGGTGACCCTAACTGCCTTGCACAACCCAATCAGAACTGATTTTAGAAATAAAACAGGGTCAGGTCTGATTATTAATTGGATGGGACAGCACCAGAGATCACCAGGTGAGACTAGTGAATAATTCTATTTAAATACTAGAGACCTGCTGCCAGTTAACAATACTGGACTGGATCAGATACCTCTGATGGTTTTACCATACTTTTATCTTCCCATCATTAACACTGGTTCTTATTCAAACATGTTTGGAACTTTCCATTCTAGCCCTGTCCTTCCTGCTTAGCAACAAGTCATGACAACCATCCACCATTACTGCTTAACCTTAATAGGCTTTTAGATCAAGCCAATATTGGGTGTGAAACCCCTATAACTCCACTGCTCTGATAGTCTAATTGGCAAGATAGATTGATTGGCAGATATGTTTAATTGGCATAAAATAGAAATCATATAACAATAACTGGAGAAGGCCATGTGGAAGAGGAACTGACTGGAAAAAAAAGGTCAGAGGTGCCCCAAGCATGGCTGAGAATGGCTCTTGCAAGGAGAACAAAAGGCATTCCAAGAAGAGCAAGTAACCAACCCCCTGTGGTTTGCATATCCTATGGACGACAAAGTCACAAAACTGGCTGTCAACTTAAGCTGACACCCATTTCTTGGAAAATTCAAACGAAGAGCTTTTGTTTGTTTGATAACTTTGGTTCAGGAAGAATAGGAAGATTTCAAACAAATCCACAATTGCATCATCCTCACACCTATGATCCTTTTCCTGATCTCTGATCACACTGCCATCAAAATCTTTTGCGATCCACATATTAAAAATCATCACTACACATTAACAATCATTAATCCATCCTGTCACTTTTGTTCACCTTGGAAATCCTTTGTTAAGGTCACACCTCCAGGGCACATTTTGGGATATAAAAGGACCCTGATTTTGGGTCCTTGACACAGCACTTTGTTTTCAGGGGACTTCTTTGCCAGTCTGGTTGGCATCAGCCCAAGCTACCTTGCCATTTCTCTTTGGATGGTAAATATCTTCCCACCCAAAAAAAACCCTTTTCTACTCACCCCCCCAAAAAAACCCTTTTCTACTCAATCTATCAATTTCCCTCCCTTCCTTTTCAGTTAACCTTGTGTGATTGCTTGTGTGTGACTATTGGAGTGTGTATACGTATAATTTCCCCCAATAAAACACAGTTAACATTGTACTATAAGTTTTCTGTCTGGTCTCTTTAACAATTCCTCGTAAACATAGGTGAAGAGATCCTAGAGTTACCTCCCCTCTTGCAAAGTTCTTAATTTGAGTTAATTCCTCATTTTTACATTTTAATTGAAGGTTCTGATACAGGACCTCACGAGGTCTCATGGTTTTGGGGTAACACTCCTTCCTGAAGAACTGCTTGAAATATATGAGATTTCAATATGCCTGTTAAGTGTTTAGTTTCAGTGAGTTGCCTAGGAATTCTGCTTTTAGTGGATTTTGGAAGTAATCTCATTTAGAACAAAATTCTGTAACCAGCGTTAATAAGCTGTGTTCAACAGCTCTGGTTTTTTGGATGGTGAAAAAGAATTTATATTGCAGAAGACAAGCTTTACCTTTCACTCATTTCAACAACTCTTTCCTGTCTAGCGTAAATAAAATTTGGAAATAACCACTTTACTTTTCTAAAGCAAGAACCACAGTTCCCTTCTCACCCCTTTCTCTTTCTGTTCCTTGACTCCCTCATTGAAATTTCACCTTGGGTAAGTGGCATATAACTTCCTCTGATAAAATAATAAAGGAGACTTCTATGAGCAATCATTGCTTTGACAAAAAGTCACAGAAATCCATCCATCACAGTTGACAGCTGTCAACAACCTTTCAAGCAAAACAGCACCACACTGAGAAACAAATTGAGGAAGTGTCCCACCACTCTTGACTCCAATGCCACATAAAGACAGCTCTGGCCTGCCCTGACACTTCAGTCTTAAAACATCACTATTCATTTCTCTCCACTGTTTTGCCCATCCTTGAAGATGTGTCACTAAGACTGACTAATGCAAGTCTGCCTTGCTCTCTTGCCCCCTCCTCCTTTTTCTCTTACCAGCTTAGAAAATCAGAGTAAAAACGGAACTGCAAGTATAAATGCAATACATTCAATACATCCCTCCTTTTCACATTCCTGAAACAATCATGTTTAGATTCAGACACAGCTTTACTTAGAGTAGACCTGCTGATATCAATGAGATATAATTTAATTGTGAGAAACATAAATTCCATTAACTCTAATGGCTCTGCTCTAGTAGTAGTTTGTACCATCAAGTCTCCTGTTGACTTATGGTGACTCCATAAATTTCATACAGCTTTCTGAGGCAATGAACACCCAGAGGTGATTTGCCATTGCCTTCCTCTAAATATAGCTTAAAGCACTGAAAAATTATTAAATCTGAATCAAAGAGATATTTATGTTATTTGCAATATTTTGTTACTTATTTTAAAAATCCACACTGTAATACTTGCTGCTGAAAATTTTATGAAATGATATCAAAGAGAGCTGAAATGTAGAACAAAATATATTACTTAACAGTCTACAACTCTTTTTTCATAAATGTATAAAATGGATGCAACCCAGATTTCAGTTACTTGCTAGTTTTTCTATAAGTGATTCATCCGTGGAACACTGACACATGCAACACTTTGGTTTCTATTAACATCTCATCTCCCATTTTAAAGAAAACATCACTCTCTTCATCCAATAAGATGTTGTTGTTTTCAGCATTTCTGCCTGTTGATGCAGTTATACAGACATTTCTGTATCAAAATCATTCCATGACATTTTGCTGGCAGCATGTCCTACACTAGTGTCATTTATTCTGTTTTGAGACACAGGTTTCTCTGTATCTCATGTAGATACATCTGCATTCTTAGTTGTCTCATTATTCACTTGCTTAAGATTTCTTTACATCTAGCAGGTCTCTTTTGTTCTTCCTATAGACAGCTGCAACATCAGTCTGAACCAAATACGATCTTGGGGTCAGATGCTACTCTGTCATTTTTGTAGTTTTCCATACTGCAATTTGACAGATGATAACTGGTTCTGTTTGGTTTTTATTTCAAAAGGTTTGACATCTGGTACATGACTATACTAAATTAACTGCACATCCCCAGCTGATAAACATCTTCTCAAACTCCTCTTTTCCATAGGTGAATTCCCAGACAACTCTCTTGTACACTAGTTAATTTTTCTTTCATTAAACTTTGTGTTACTAGGGTTAAAAAAAATTAAAAAATTGTCCCCAGCAGATACTTAATTTCTCTCAGTAACAGGTCTTTAAATATAATATAAGAAGGGCCAGATCAAACCAAGTGTCCATCTAGTGTAACATTCTGTTCATACAGAGTCCCATCAGATGTCTACGGCAAGCTCACAAACAGTACATCAATATAATAACAATATCCTGCTCTTGTTGTCTAGCAACTGGCATGGAGAGGCATACTGGCTCCAACATTAGAGGTAATTCATAGCTATCATGACTAGTAGCTGTTGATAGCCTTATCCCCTATGACCTTGTCCAACCCATTCAAGTTGATTTCCATCACAATTATGTTCTAGTGAATTTCATAATTTAACTATGCATCATGTAAGACACAGCATTTCATTTCAAAGGATTACCCCAGGTTCTAGTATTATGAGAATGGGAGAAAAACGTATATCTATGCAACGCTCTACAAAACACATAATTCTATATGTTTCTATTATATATCCTAGCAGTACTTACTTTTTTTCTGCACTCTGTACTTTGTACTCCATACTTGGTACTTCACAGAAGAGATGCCTCAGCCTCTTGATTCTTTGGCTCATTCTCTTCTACAATTTTTCCTCCTCTACAATGTGTGCAGCCAGAATTATATATAGTATTCAAAGTGAGGAGAAAGTGGAAAGAATGTACCTAAGTCTAGAAAAATTGGGATGGCAATGAAAGAGGAATGACTAATGGAGTCTGATGTTGCATCTGATGAAGTAGACTTAGTCAATGAAAACTTATGCTACTTTTTCCCCCTCAATTACACCAAGGTAACTTCCATTGCAACAATAGTTGTACTTGGTACACATATGTGCAAATGGTTCCACCGGCTGTGCAAGGGCTTGCAAACACTTGCCATTCCTCTAAGTATGTACACATGCAAATCTAAAAAGAATATGTTTCTAGCTGAAAGCAGTGGCACGATTGGTATTGCTGGCTTTAGGTTTTGTTGTGCAGTCATTTGTGCAACTATGCAATCTGCTGCAAGTACATAAATATATATTTATCTTAAGCAAACACAGAAAAGGATCTTGGCAAAAATCTCCAAGTCCATAGTAAAGGTTTATTGGTATAATATGTTCCAAGATTCATTCTAAAGTATATTTAAATATGCACTATTCTGTCCTCAATACAGATGGTTGAGAAATTCATTTGGTTCAGTTTTTGAAAAGAACTTTCCAAAATTTCAAAATTTCTTTGGCAATTCAATAAAAAAACCCTAGATACTGTTTTTAAAAAAAAATGAAGGAAGAAGAAAGCAAAACTGAAAGATTTAGGCATTCAGATACAGAATTTTGAACTTGTGTCAGATTGAATCACTATGTGTTCAGTTATTATTGTAATACACAATTAGGATTGCCACTTTGTTTTTCTGTCAGACTCTTGATCTTTAACAACTATATGGCAGGCAGGTCCAACATGATCTGCTTCACATCTGGAATAGGTACATATGACAGGCCCTTATTCTCTCTCAGATTGGTTTGGCAGTTCCAATCCAATAAGGTGCCCTGTCAATATCACTTTGCCCCGACTCCACCCTGTTGTGTAACAGGGCAAGAGTTTTAATTGTTCCTCAGAACCAATCTGTTTATTTAAGGTAGCATGTTATTCTATTTATTACCAGGGACTTTAGGCAACTCAGGCTGACTCAGTCATTATAAAATGAACTGTAACATTTATCATAGTAACAGTGGAAATAAAGTATCTTGTTTGAGTTCAGTTATAGTATAGTGTTGATACATTAACAGTTTAAACTTCTGACAGATTTTGACAATTAATTCTTGCTTCAGACATCATTTCCTTGTGTCTTTTCCTCAGCTGCTTAATCACATCCAAGCCACTCTCCTTCTGGCTAGTCCTCACTGAAGGCTTAAGACATAAAGAAACTCTGTCTTATATAGAATTCCTCTCATCCATAAGCCCTCCCACTCACACTACTGTGCTATTTCATTCTTGAGGTGCTCTTTCTGTTGCCTAGCAACCCACCATCAAGTTGCATTGGCATTCCAAATAGTTAACCTCCAAAGCAACTTTGTCACAAGGTACCTACCTACCAAATCTGGCTAGGGAAGATGGTTGTGAATTGCTCCTGCTTTTGCTGGAAAGTGAGAGAAAGCTGGACTGGAAGTGGGAGAAAGATGGACTGATGGATTATCTCATCACTAGTCTTCAACCATGCTCTTTCATTTGGTGCTGATTTGTCATGTTTGAGGCTAAAATATAGTTTATCCATATGCCCTAAGGAACATTAAGCATTGGGCAACAGATGTTCTTTTCTCTACACCTCTGAGATTGCATGTACCTACACATTTTCCTCACTCTAGTGAGGAAACCTTAGTGGTTTATGGTTTATTTCCATGATCACTTTTTATATGACTGATTTGATAGAGAATTAGTGTATTGCCATCATTGACATTTATTTTTCTTTTGGAAATTCATCGATTCATAAACATTTGTAGGACATCTTGTCCTATTGTCTGCCTGTGTGAAGGAAACACAGCTGAAGTATCCCTGACAGATGGCCATTCAGCCTTTTTTAAAAACCTCAGTTATGTAGTCCTTTGAAAGCGTCCCTTTCTATAACAATACAGCGCCTAATCTATAAAACATGAATCTATTTGGAGTTATTGTTTCTTTCATGTAGGACTATTTGGTATCTATATTAAGCAGAGTACAATGTGGCTAGTGCAATTTAAACTAGTGATAGAAACAAGAATATTTACTCAAGATGCTCTTGTAAGGTAAAAAGAACAGTAAATTCATGTTTATTGTCTCAGGAAATCCATCTCAGAATAAGAAATGAGATGGGAGAAGAAGCTGGACTATATACTTGGTTAGATGAGTCCCTAAAACCTGACTCTCATGGATGGATGTAAGCTAGCATTCATTAGTGAGGTTGGAGCTCCATGGATGCGCCCTTCCCAGACAAAGGGAACAAAAGGACTAACTTCTTGGAGAAGAGAGAAATGACCCTGCAAGTAGAAGAAACAAAAGTCTTGAGTACATAGACCAAAGAAAGACATAGAGAGATGAAACAAAGGGCAGGTGTTATCTAGATTCCGCCATCTCACTAATCATTTGATACAAGCATTGGTGCCTTTTTTCCATTCAAACATTTCACACTGCAATATTTCTTACAAGTGATTTTGTTAATGAATCCTTTAGCTACTTGGATGTTTTTTCATGATTCAGCATCCAGCAAAACTCAACATCTTGGGCCTGCAAATGATGTAGTTTTATAAATTTCACCATGTTTGAAATAAATATTCCTAGATATCTAACCACTGCTAGAAATCTCTTATACATCAGCCTACATCTTTGATTAGGAATTTCACTACTGGCCTCTGTTTTACCTGCATCACATTTTTTTATCCTTTTGGGGATATTGTTTTTATAAATGTTTGTTTCTCATATGGCAAATTTACAATTTCCTCTTTTTCACCTTCAGCCTCTTCTCTAGAATTGATCTATCTACTATTGTGAATTTGCACGATCTTTCATTACAAGAGGACATCAACTTATATAATGAGGAATCAAAAAGATCCTCATTTGTCAATCAAATTGTTCTTTGGAGCTCCTCTAAAACTGAAGAGCTGCTGAACAGTAATGTCAATCCTTTTCTGCTAATGAACCAAGGCTCACTGAATGGATAGTGCCTAAAACTTTTGCCACTGAGCTGAATTTGTCATTGATCCTTGTTGGCAAACCACCAGAAGTGATGGTGAAAGGCAGCACATAGTGGGTGAAACCTGGAAATAACATTAATAACTCAACTAAAATAGCTCAGTAACTCAATAACATCCTTGATGAGAAAATGTGTCTCAAATTGGCAAGATACCCACTGAAGATGTTAGCTCACATGAGGATTTTTGAATTTTTTGCATTTCAAGTTTTTTTTTTTTTAAAAAAAGTCATGAACAATTGGTTTTGCACAAAGCATTGTGCAAAACATCTCAAGCTTAGTGTTCCTATATGTAGGAATGACTCTAACATAAAGTCACACAGTGCTAAGTACATGAACCAGGTATGTCTCCAGTAAGTTTCTTCCCAAATCCTCAACCAATAATCAGTGACTCACCCCTGGGTTTCATACCCACACTGGCTGATATCTGTGACCACTCATGACTGCTTAATAAGGTAGCTCTTAGGCTAACAACCAGTTAACTCCAAGTTACTCAGTACAGAGTAGGTGAAAAATGTATGTATGCTTCAAGAATTGGCAACAAATCCTACTCAGCCTAGATGAGACCAGGAACATGCACCCTGATATTGACTGCTGGATGAGAGATTGATGTTTTGGCAGGATAGTGAGCATTGACATAAGTTAAGCTGCCCGACTTACCAGGCTGCACATTTGCGGTTCGGGCTGGCTTTGGTGCTGCTACTGCCTCCACAGCATACCCCAGTGCTGTTCAGTTGGTCATGCCATGCCATGCCATGCCATGCCATGCCATGCCATGCCATGCCATGCCATGCCATGCCGCTTCCCAGCTATATGCTCAGCCCCATTGGATACTTCCTCATACCCAGCAGCCTTTGTACAGCTGGGGAAGGCTCCCAGCCAATCAGTTCAAACCTGCTGGTTTGAATTGGTTGGCTGCTTCTGCCCAGGCCAGAGCTTCAGGAAGTTTTCCCTCTGGTCCAGATATTTTGTATTTAGCTGGGCTATCTTCTCCCCAGAGCTCAGTTCTTCTCTGCACATCATCCTTCCCACCCCCCTTCCTTTCCTCTTGTTGTATCCTGTGTACTGTAGTTAAGCTGTGTCTTTGCCTTTTATTGTCACAACTTGTAAGGCAGCTGGCATGGGTCCTGGGTCCAGGTCTGCTCGTTGCCAGGAGGACAGGGTCAGCAGCAGACACACAGCACAGATTTAGGTGTCTATATCCCTGCACTACTGGGGGGTTAGGTAGCTTGCACCTGACTGCACGCAGTCCTGGCTTCGGATTTTTGGTCTCATCAGTGAACAGGCAGATTGGCCGATGCTGAGATCCGGACCCATGCACAAGCCAACCCTGTTTTTGCTATAGTCAATAAAGCTGTGGCCTATTTTCACCCAGCTTCAGTGTGTGGCCTGGTTTGTTCCTTGCACTACACCTCTTAGCCCTGAGCACACAAATAGCCCATCAAATTCCATCTCTTCATGACATCCATATATATGTGTGCGTTCTACATATGTCTGTCCTATTCTGACTGGCTGAGCATCACAATTTGTAGTCAGGACAGGAAGTCTGGCTTGTAAATAGGAATAATTGACAAATGTGAACTTTCATACCAATGATCATATAGCATGCTATAATGAATTTGGATCAAAGCCAACCATCTTCCCTAGACTATGGATTGGAACACATTTATCCACCCATGTTCACACTTCAGAAATCTGAAAGCATTTTTGGGTCAAAACTATATCAAAATGTCAAAAACACATATTTTGAGGGGAAAATGCATATAGAAATGCATGCCTTTTAAGAAAATGTACACATAAATGCATTTTAAAGTAGACTTTTTAATAATTATAGGCCCTTTCCGCATGAGGAAGTTAAAATGGGCCAAGGTGTCCTGGCACGGAGGTTGTCCACACCTTGGATTGGACTAGGTCCGGACTATTTACCTTACTTCCACACCTTAGTCTGATCCAAAATGACCTGAAGTGGTCCTCCAGTGCGCTAAGTGAAGACTGGCAAAATCCGGTCTTTCAGTCTTCTGGAGCACGCCATTGTGTTCCTGCTGACCAGTGCAGATGTGCAGGCTTGCACCAATGCGAGCCTGCGATCAGTGGAGGGCGGGCTGTGGGCATGGCCAGCGCCAGCAATTGGTCCAGACCCACGAAGAAACAGGAAGCTGCCATTTTCAGCCAGAGCAGTGCGGATCTAGAGACCTTGGACTGCTCCGATTCGCCCTGGATTAATGGAGGAGCCCTGCAGAAGGGCTTAAGGGAAAGTCCACATTACTTCGGACCCAGAAGACCCGGTAAGTAATGGCACAGAGCGATTCACTCGCCTCGTGCGGAAAGGGCCATAGATTAATACAGAAAAGGGATGGAGTGGATTTATGCAGTTAGCACATTTTAAATTGACCTGGTCCAGACAGAAATTGATTTGCCTAATCCTAAATACCAATAGTTCCACTTTTGCAAAATTACTGGTGGCTTCTTCTAGGCAATTAAATAATCTTCTATTGAATTTCTTTTGTTTATATCTCTAGAATCCAAACATGCTCCAACCTAGTCTCTGCGTATCTTGCCCAGAGTATCTACTGGACAGACTCAGCATGTTTTTCTGCCTTGACCATCATCTTCATTTTTTTTCTTTATGACCTTTATCAGTTAATTTAAAAGCAACTGTCATTGATACATGAATTAAAAGTAGTACCCACAGAGGTATTCTTATTAGATGTATCCCCAGTAAACTATCTCAGCCTTAAAATTCCTTTGATAACTTCTAAAAGCATTCCACTGTTCTTCTGGGCCTGTGTTTATTATGTTAACACTTTAATTGTTTCAGATTTAATTTAGACCAAGCCATTAGACCCAGTATAGTTTGTAAATCAAGATATGCAATTGAGAATTCAGATTGAACTACCTAACTTTATACCCACAAGTTTACTCATAAATTAGCAAACACATCTTATCTTTTCTCAGTGTATGTTACTCAGCTGATATCTAGAAAATGGTAGTTTAGTTGCAAAGTTCTTTTAATTCCCCCCCCCCAGAAATCATTAAATCACCTCTTCTCCAATTTAAAAAGTTATTGTTTTGTGATCATTTAGGATGAGATGAATACAGCATTTAAGAACTGAAGGATTCAGTGGACGAATTGAGAAATTGCATTGGTCTTCTTTTGTTTCTCCAAGAATTTTTGGACTGAAGTTTCATTCTTATAACTTTACACATTTTACCAAAATGGTTAAATTTGCTATATTTTCTGCATTCTTCCTACTATGATGGGTGGCAATATCTTCTGCAGCTGAGTCCATATTTATGGAAGGCATTTGTCAGTTCTGCATGCCTCTGTGGCACGTAGTTATGCACAGAGCTTTTGTTTCCTGACAATCTGATGCCCCCATCAATGTTTTGGATTACCAGTCCCATAAGCCACCAGATATCATGGTCAATATTCAAGAGTTCTAGACGCTGTCATCTAAAAAAATCTAGCTGGTATCAGGTGGCCTGTGTTTGCTCGGTGTCTCCATATTTCTTCCAGTTCTTATTGCTTTTTAGTCACATCTTCCCTTCACAAATCCTACAGGGTTAAATGAATTTCAGTACTCTGGCTCTGAATCTTTCTGAATTTATTCCACACACTGTGCACTTATTTAATAAAGGCTTCGCATACCTCCCCAAATTCACAAGTTTGTGCTAATGCTTTAATCATTCACAGAAAGGTCTGTGCTTTTTTCCTTCAGTCTGAGTTCTAGTGAAAGATTTGTGTCTTTCATATATAATGTTTCTTTGGGGTGCACAGTATGCTTCAAATGTATTAATCAAAATTTGAATTCTATCCTTATCTGCATTTTCAACAAATGGAAAAGTATTAAATACCTTTCTTGCTTCTTTGTCTGCCACAAGAAGAAATAGTGCTGACTGATATCTCTCATCTTTCTTATCTACTCCATTTGCAATGCAGTACAATTCAAATCCTTGTTACCACCTTGTCCTGTCCTCGGTAGCATTTCCTTTAAACAACTAACCTTTCTGGAACTTATGGCTAGTCTATGTTTGCTCTGCTGTTTTACGTTCACTTCCTGTTCTGACAGCATGGTCAAGATCCAATTGGATACTTAGCTGACAGAAGAAAACCTGCCAGAAAATTGTGGGAAAGATTATTTCATTCACCAGCATCTGCATCAAAATATTATCTTCTTACAGTCCCACAGCTCTCCTGCCACTCAAGAGTGTATGGTTCTACACTCATAGTTCCATGGTGTTCCCACCTGAGAAGGCAGCCTTCCAGCAACTTGACCTCAGCTCTCTGCCCTGCCCGCAAAACTGCAGGTGGAATGGGTGCTGTCAGATCCCCGCCAGCCAGCCAGCAAACAGCTGTAACAGTGCTCCTGCCAGAAGGAATCTTTGAATGTTGCACGAGGAGGTAATGAGAAAAGAAGCTGCCAGAAGGAGTCTTTTAAATCTGGTAAAAGGAGTCTTTGAATGTTGCACAAGGAAGTAATGAAAATACTTCTACATTGTCAAAAAAAAAAAAAAAAGAATACATGCACATAACCCTGTGTTGCATGGTTGTTCTGTCACCAATAGGACTTCACCCAACTGTTTTATTTAACCAGAAGAGAAATAAAGGCATCAAGGTTGCTTGGTGCATAGAAATATATGGGTTCAAAAGAGTACTTTCTTAATTTTTACATGTATTTAAGTATATAATACTATCACCACCAGTCAGTCAAAAGAATAGATAATGGCAAAGCTACTTTCTCTCCAGCCTACCACAGTCACACTCTTACTCCTACTCCTAATAATTTTATTTGCTTGCCTCAACTAATTACTCCTAATTGTCACACACCAGCTTTCGGATGCTCCCCTTCAAACTCCCAGCCAATCACCAATTACTCACTCTCCTCCTCTCTATAGACCACTTACTATAAACTGTTCAGTATGCTGAATGACCTGTATATCAATACCACAACACCTAATAATACTTTACCATTATTTCTTTAACATATAAGCAAAAACATTTGTTCCAACTGTAAAATATCACAGCAACAAGTGAAAATATATGTTGTGTGCCTTCAGGTTGTTTCCAGCTTATGGCATCCCTAAGGTGACCCTATCACTGGAGTTATATTTTGGGGGGGGGGGCTAAGGGTGTGTCAACTGGTCAACTGGTAGGTTTCCATAGCTAGACAGGGAATCGAACCCTGGTCTGCAGGTCATAGTCTGACATTCAAACCACTACACCATGCTGGCTCTCAGAAAATATGTAAGCATAAATAAATATTTAACTTTGGATTAGTTGTCTTTTAAAACATACAGTAAGGGTACCTTAATACCTTCTGTACTCAGATCTTGTAGCCAGATCCCACCTAAAGTGAAATTCCACTATGAATTCTATCACAGTATTGAAACTGTGTTAACCAACACGTGCTTTCTATTATAAACAAAGAAATGTAGTTAATTATTTTTTCTCCATTTTCTTTGTTGAGCTCCTCTTTAATGTGATATGGCTAAAAATTATCTACAATATCCACCACTCTTTGTACTCATTCTTGCTTCAACTTTCTTTGGCAGTTGTGCTCAATTTTATTTTCACAATCTAAGTCCCCCTCCTTTTTTTTTTTTTTTTTTTTTGATGTATTGAATTGAAAAAAAACATCTACTGTAGGCTTTTTCTTCTAACCTCAAAAGAGCCACAGCTTTTTAACTATTGCTTACTTACAGAGTGAATAGAAACTGAATCTTTAGGCTTTATCTTGGCTAATATAACAGATCCTTTATCATGATATCATTTTGCCTTTTTTTTAAAGCTGTGCTATATACAGCTCATTTATCTTATCATGTTGCTTATTATTCTGGTATTCAAGGTAGCTCAGTTGCTCAGTTAATGATTGTATCAACAGTCTTCAAAAGATAACTCTTTGCATTGTCTTATATAATATAGTCTACAACAAGGTTAAGAACCATATACCCTCCTTGTGTTGTTCATATGATCATAGAGCTCAGGAAAATTTGTGGAACACAGCCCACTTTTAGTAGGAGAGGAAGGAAACTATCTACAGTTTTTACAAATATTTTGATAGTGTTAACAAAGTTGCTCACTTAGAGAAATTTCTCCACATGCTTTGCAAAAAATGATCTCTTGTTCCCTTAACATCCCCTCACTTTCCATTAGTAGCAATTTGACTTCATGAATGGCATCACATGGCCAAAATGCAGTTTCTTTGTAATTTCATTTAATACCATTTGGCAATATTGCATCATACATAGCATCAACTCAGCTGAATCATCCGTACAACTCATTCAGCAGAGGAAAGCTAAAGCAGCCAATGAGGAAAGAAAATGAGGCTGAGAAAGCAGCAGTTAGGCAAATAACTGCACTAAACAGGAACAGCAACACCAGCAACAACAGGAAGAAGTGGGTTTTTTTAAAAAAGAGAAATATTCCTACCATACAACAAAACGATGTCCATTTGAATTAGAAACAAGAAACTCATAAATTATCAGTCATTTTTCATGGGTATAATGTTATGCATGGAGAAAGGAAGAGTGGGACTATGCTATGGGTCTAGCCCCCACACTTCACACATACCCCTGGCCCCATTCTAATCTTCAAGTACACAACCCAAAGTTTGGAAAGGGGGAACCTACAAAGAAACAGTACGATGAGTATCCCTTTGTAGACTTTCAGCTTTATGCATGAAGGGTTTCAGCAGGGCTAGCAATGGGCCAGTAGTATTGGCCCCACCTCTTCTTCCTCATGCATAAATTGTGCACCCAAAGAATGACTGAAAAGGGTTTCTTTGTAGCCTAAATTTCTAGAAGGGACTTGCAATTCACAAACACCTCATAAATATTCATATTGTAATTCCAGCAGCAGTCTCAGTTATGCAGATTGAAATGAATGAGACTTGATTTACATGATTCTGCTCTACTTGGGACTAACACTGGATTTAATCCATTATTTCCAGTATTGGGCAATGGCTTCTGTCATAACAGGGCTAATGTTTTTTTGTCAGTGTTGCAGTTCTGGGTTAATTCTGTACCAGGAATTCCCACTGATGACTCTGTGGTCTTGCCCTCTATTTCTCCCTGCACAATTTCACTAATTCATACCATTTTACAATTACTTTAGTTAAGCTACCTATATGACACTGTTACATACGATCTGATGTCCTTGGTAAGTAAATATGAATTACAACTTCCAGTCCAAAGTGCCATTAAAAACAATCTACAAAAATATACATTTATAATCTTCTGTGAAATACCCAGTGCTTCCAACACTTCTTTGTGCCATCTTTTATTAGTCTGCATGGCAGAGAAGAATTGGCGCGCTTCATAAGATAGATGTTCTTGTTTCTTTCCATTGCCTTTCTTCCTTTGTTTTGTCTGCTTATCCTTGCAAAATGGTTTGATTTATTACAAGTGCAACAAATCTGAGCATAAGCAGCACATTTGTTAGATGCATGGATTTTATCACACTTGTTACAATCTTGACCTGAAACACAGCCTCCTTTATCCCTTTCCTTAAAAGTAATGGGACCTCTTCCATTCATCTCTGTTCATTTTATGACACCTATATCCAAGGAACACTTGTTTGTCTTAGAAATGTTGAGGCTTTGCTGAATCAGCTCTGTCTACTGACATGAGAATATCAGAGGTTAGCTTGATCCCAGAAGAAGCCAAAATAAACACTGGCCAAAAGGACCTCTTGTTAGTCTGTCAAGCAGGTAGCATATCTTCAGTTTGGCACATGCAGGGTTGGTGATAAATTTTTTACATAGTTCACATATCGGTTGGTGGATAGCTAAACACGATTTATTAGCACTGCACATGACAAATGAAAGGTATAGTGGAACGTGTTGGAACTATGTGTTGCCACATGGCCCTCTAAAAGTAAGGGCCAGTTGTACAGCCAGTCTCATATATGTTCCAGCTTACATGTGCACACAGTAGTCAAGGTTGTGAGAACATAGCTTCAGTCAGAACATGAAATATCATGTTGATCAGCTGCTTAGTGTCAGTAAGGAGTCGAACTAAATCCAAAGCCATTTCTGCCCTACATGTTTATAGTGCTATTATTCCACTTTCAACATCCTATGGAATCCTGGGGTTTGCAGTTTAGGGAGGAGCATTCAGAATTCTCAGCCAGAGAGCAATTTGGTCTCAGTAAACTACAAACCCCAGAATTTCACAGGATGTTGAAAGTGGAATAATAGTACTATAACAGTTCAGTGCAGAAATGGCCTATAAAAGCCCACATAAGCCTAACATAAGATTAATAGCAAAAGCTGGCAGCTTCAACTAAAGCACCAACCGAGATGGAGTGAGGGACAGAGCTATCCATGCTGAAGGCCTGATGCAAGGTGCCCATGGTCACCCAGTAAGTTTCCATGGCTGAATGAGGAATCAAATTCTGGTCTCTAGGGTTGTAATGCAATGCTCAAACCACTACATCATGCTGGCTCTCAATTAAACACTAGCATGGCTAAACACTAGAATGGATAAATACTCAAGGATTCACATACAGCTGAGCATTCAACCTCCTGGCATGGATGGTTTTCTCCTACATTCTGCTACATTCATTTTTTCCCAAGTATTTCCAACCCAAATATGAAAAAAATTGCTAACTGAAATACAACTCTGATCCAAAATTCTTACCTTTAAATGCACTAACTAGCAATTTGAATGGTGGTAAAAAACCATCAGGCACACTCTGACAGCAGCAGCAATGATGGCAGGCCAAACACCAGATAGGGTACTACCATTTTGCTTTTCTTAGAATCCTTCATCAGATCAACACTGTGTCATCAACAATCATCACCATCAAATTGGATTACGTTGGGCTACAACCTTGGGCACACTCTCTCAGTCTCAGAGGAAGACAAAAGCAACCCCCTTCTCAACATATCTTGCGAAGAAACCTTGTGATATGTTCACCTTAGGATTGTGTAAGTTGGAAATGACTTGAAGGCACACAGCAACAATCTAGTCCTGCAAAACTTTCATATGAAAGTAATTAAACAGTCTTCATTAGATGTTCAGTGTCATTACTACATCTCTGTGATATTTTCCATATGTGTTCAAAATAGATCAATGTCTTATGAGCACAAGGGTGGTCAAATAAAAAACAAAAAAGAACCCAGACATAAGATGGAGCATCTCTTCATTATAGTGGGCTGTTAATTTCCTTACAGTGTATGAAGAGAATGCTTGGAGCAAGAAAGAATCTTATTATCTAAGAAGTGCTTGTTGATAAGAATATTTCTCTTTTGAAAGAGGCTGGCAGTGGAATCCAATGCTCCCTTGGAATGGCATGCTAAAATCTAGCCAAGAACTAGTAAATGATTGGTCTACGCTACATTCCATCAAGTCAACAGCAACAGGCTAATCCTCAGATTCCTCAATGAAGACTTCAGAAATGATGGACTACAACACCTACAATCCCCAGCACTGCCCATGATGACCAAGGCTGATGGGATTTACAGTCCAAAATCTGACAAGTACTATATCTTTCATGACTACAGGGATGGGCAAACTGCAGTACTTCAAGCTCAGTGCCTAGGCATATAAAATAAACCTAGTGATCTATGCAATTCGTGTGCATTTTGTCTTTAACCATGGTGTAGTTTTCAACCATGTTTCTTGCTTTCCTCTTTGATCTCTGCCACCCACTGACTCAACTCAACCTGTCCTGGCAGATGAATCCATTTAAAGCATATTAGGAAAGGCAAGTTTTGGTCTGACATTTGGCTTAATGTTGATGTTCATATAAGCAATCAACATCCACACACAGATACATCATTCTGCAATCAGCTACAATCAGCTTTCCTCTGCAATGTATGAACCTTGTTGGTTTCCAATGAAAACACTTCTAAAATCAAAAGATAGATTTGTGGGGGTCATTTTATTTCTCTTTTATGCCCCCAAAAGCCTTGCAAGAAAGATTTTTCACTAGGCTTTTGCATTCCTAATGCCAGCAGAGTGATTGAAAAGCAAGATGTTGCTAAACACAATTGAGCTATATATTGGAATTAGGCTGGGGCAGGGGAGAGGGAGAGAGATGGAGTGGGGGACACAAGCATTTCATTGTATCTTAAGTCACATTTAAAATCAGTACCATGAAAAGCAGCAGAAATTATCATGCTGTACCTGTAGTCTCCCAGCCAGCACATTGACTGAATAAAGGAACATTGCACAAGTTGCTTCAAGAATCAGTAAGTGGCAGGTTTCTATTTCCTCAAACTGAAATAATTCAATCGCACAGTCCATCTGATTTCCTGCAGCTAAAATAGAGGTGTTGGGGGGGGGAGATGTGTTTCTTCTTTATTGTACTTTTTTTTACAAACAACTTGATTGAACATATGGGGAAAAACACCAAGTGTTACACATTACAAGAAGATTTAGCAATATGAACACAAATCCGAGGCATCATCTGTGAGAAATACAGCACAAAAGAAAGTCACACCTGAAGTATAGTGCCT